>JABXWE010020163.1:0-23418 GCA_014611495.1 Limonius californicus | reverse complement strand
AAAATATAACGGAAGACGATGAAAATGGCGAATATCAAGAAAATTCCAAAGAATTTAAATCATTGAAACATAAGCGACTAACTAAATCTCCCATAACAGACCTAGAAGATTTCGAAATGTATGGCATTCCGAATGTTATCTATAATTTTAATGAAACCAAAAATAAAGGGGTTATTACAAAAGATAAAAGAAGATTTTGATTTTAAGGGCGGGAGGATTATTAATTTAATTATTTTTTAATAATTAATTTATTAATAATAATTATTAATAAGTTAGAGATTACATGGCGCTCAAACAAAAATAATCAAGATTCTTAAAAAAGATATAAGAAATCTTAGGACAAGTATCTTACAAAAAACTAAAATGTGCCGAAACGATACACGAGGATGGTTCGATAACTACGTGGCCTAACAAAGAAAACGCAAGTTTTTTGCAACAAAAACATTTTATTTTTCAATACAGTCTCCTGCTCGCTCAACACACTTATTCCAACAATATTCCAAATTAGCAATGCCTTCATTGTAGGTCGATTAATCCAAGTCTTCGAAATAGCTATTCACAGCAGCGATTACCTCGGAATTAGACGAAAATCTCTTACTGCCGAGCCATTTTTGCAGGTTTGGAAACAGATGGTAATCGCTGGGAGCCAAATCTGGGAAATAGGGCGAATGGGGCACTAATTCAAATCCCAATTCATGAATTTTGGCCTTTGCAATCGCAGACTTGTGGGCAGGTGTATACACACAACAGCCATACAGAATCAAAATATCGGTTTGATAATTCAACCAAGGGTATATTAAGAAATATTTCAATATTTCAGCCTATAATAATGCTGCATGTAGGAGTGGAAGATCATAGATTCGTTGATAAAGCATTGTCAGTTTTCAAGCCTTGAACAAAACTGGAGATTATCATGAAAAGATTAATTTTAAAAATTATGAAAGGAAGTTGACCGAAAAACTAATTTAAAATTTACTAAAAAACATGATACTCGTCATTGATAACGCTGCTTATCATAATGTTCAATTGAATCCCGCACCAAATTCAACCAATACGAAGCAGAAAATGCCGGACTGGCTTGCAGAACATAATATTCCTACAACACACACAATTACAAAGACGCAATTGTACAATTTAATAACAAAGAACAAAAAAGTTTATAAAAAGTTTAAAACAAACGCAATAATGGAAGTCCACGGCCACAGTGTTCTGAGATTACCACCGTATCATCCAGTACTAAATGCCATTGGAATATTCGAGCTTATGTAAAAAATTTTGAAGCATCGACAAACTTTACGTTTAAATTAGAAGATGCAAACAAATTGACAGAGGAAAAATTTAACTCCCTTACAAAGGAAGAGTGGAACAAAGGATGAAAATGAATATTAGGAAAATTCGGCGTTTATTATTATTATTCTTTACTAATTACTGAAAGTAGTGATATTGATGGTGATATTTCGGATAATGCATAGCAACAATTTTGTTAAATTATACAGTTCATAAAATTTAAGATAAGATTCTCGAACTTCTTATTCGGAGCGTACAAGGCCGCGTATGCAGCCAGAGAAAGCAGGTTCTCGCTTCGACTAGTATGCGCTCCATTTAAAGCGGCATTCTGTGACGTTCGGCCGCTTTTATGAAACGCACTCTGTATGCGCGACCTTTATTTTTATTGAACGCACCCTGTATGCGCGAGCGATGTTATTTAGATTTCTGCAAATGCAGCCATAAGCCGAGTTTTTACACTGTTAATTGCGGGGAAAAAGACGGAATTCAGGCTCCAGCTCTCGATCTGAGTGTTATGGATATTTAAAATTACCCTCGGGCGTCCAAATCAGAGCAATTTACCAATACCTAATTACTATCGCTTTGTGCGGTACCATTTACGGTACGTCTAAAAAAGAGGAATAACATTAGGTCTCCCAAAAATTCCGAAAATATTTAAAATGCCGATTTGGGATATTTGGGAAAAATCTGCCAAAAGCATGCGGTTTCGAGAGAAGCAACTGTAACAACTCGACCAACCTAGGGACTGATTCGAGCTTTACACCCCCCCCCCAGGAACCAATTTTTTACTCAAAAAGTAAATTTTTCAAACCATTGTCTTAAGCCACGCTTAGCTGTTTCATTTAACTTTAACCAACCCCACCCCCCCGCCTTGAGACGACGCCGTTCATTGTGCAATCCTGCGAAATCAGTTTATAATTTTATATATTTTATACGAAGAATTTTACAGATATAAGAAAACGCTGCGTGTACAAGGTTGCAGTATCTTTTATTTTCAGGTATTATGAACTTACATTTAATTGTTTTGGGGTTCACCTGTGCGTGACCTTATTTAAAGATAAGATTGTTCGATGTTTATTTTTGTTCGTTACCAAATTATAATCATTTAACCATTTTGCATGTATTTTTGTCCGTTTGGTTAATTTAATTAAATGCCTTGGAAACTCAACTCTTATGTCATTTTGACCTTGTTAAAAGTAATGTACAGGTTCCTGTACAGCTGAGAGTGACTCTTGCGCCTCTTTGTTTACAGGGCTAGTAAATTCACGTTTTCTTTAGTAGGAACAATTGCGTGAAAAGGTAAGTTCTTTCACGCCTAACTTTTGGGATTGGACGTTCAAAGTAACGTGGAGCTTGAGCGGTGCCGTATCTAGTGATATTCCCGTTGGCGCCCTCACTTATTACGACTTTATTCCGAATTTGATCAGATTTAGGGGCGGTGTATTTTACAAAAGGAACCCCTCCCACACCTAGCCCGAGCTACGCTAAGGCATGCCATTGTTTATGTGTCACAATTCCGTTTAAACCCGTGGCAATTCCCGTACTAATTTTTCAAAATATTTTATAGTACATATAGAACATAGAGATCTTTGGAAAACCGCGTCCTAGATCTGGCTCAATCAAAACAAACAACAAACAACTTTATTGCGACTTCGTATTATACGTTTTATACATAACATAGAACAATATTTCGAATTTGGTGATTTTTCTGCCTGTCGACGTTAAACCAAAACCGAGTTCCCTTTTCAAATCCTTTACCGGGACGATGTTGCGGAGAGTTCCCGCTTATTTTCACCCTTGGTTATTGGTTAACAATGTTATGAGAATGCGCTATAACAAGTACCTCTAAAATTTTTGTTTAAACAGACTCAAAATTTTATATAAATTGTACATTTGCCAATTTATCGGCTACCATTTTCAATTTCATAGAAGCTGCATTATCCATGGACCGTCAGTATAAATACATGTGACAACCCTGTTACGATATTGATGATGATGATTTGAAAGAGCGAGATCTAGGACGCGGTTTTCCAAGCATCTCTATGCACTTAGGCCACATTTGGCCCACTGTACACCCTAACTAAGAATTTTGCCTATCTGGGGTAATTCCAACTCCAGAAGTGATTTTTAACGTGTCACACATCGCAGTGGCACGGGACCTACGGCTTTACTTCTTATCCGACAGAAGGGGCATTTTCAGATTTTTCCCCGCTAGAAAAATCTCGCCGACCTCAGCCAGGTTCGACCCCGCGTCCTTCGGATCTAAAGGCAGACGCGCTAACCACTAGACCATCGAGGCCGGCCTGTTACGATATTACTAACGTATATTACAAGGCTTGTTCAACTAAAACCCATCTTTGATCACTTAGCTTTGAAAACAAATGCAATCATTCAAATGACGTTTGTTAATGTTAGTAGTGTTTGTAAGCAACACATTAGTAAGTTTCTGGCGTTTGAATTTGATTCTGACTTTTAAACTTCGATTTTGAAATGGCGTTTGTTGTTGAAAATTCGTCTAAGTTTGATCAGCATGCGGTCCTACAATTTTTATGCGCGTACATGTGTATGGTGCACAGCCATTGCAGATTCATACGCGAATGCAAGCAGTGTATGGAAATGCATGCATTGCGTACCCAACTGTGAAGGAATGGTGCCGAAAATGGAATAGGAATGGAAAAGAGGGGACTATGGATGAGCCACAGCCAGCTACATGGTGTACTTTATTAGCAGAAAACAATATGCCATGTGTGGAAGGCCTCATTAGAGAAAATCGTTGAATTTCAATTAGAACAATTTCGGAAATTGTTGGTGCTGTGTAAGATCAGTTCATAGTATTATTTGTAATCTGGTTTACAGCAACGTTTGTTCGCGATGGATTCCTAGTCTCTTGTCTAATGAACAAAAATGTTTGCGAATGGCCTTATTTCTGCAACAGCTCACAGACTATAGGCAAAATGGTGATGACTTTCTTCTGTCGATAGTTGCTGGTGATGAAACTTGGTGCCATTACTGCGAGCCATCCAGGAAGTTATCGTCGATGCAGTGGAAACATTAAAGTTCATCACCACCGAAGAAGTTTAAAGCCCAACCTTCTGCAAGCAAGGTGATGTTAAAATTTTTTTTTCGACCATGAAAGACCCTTGTTGATAGAGTTTAGAGAACCTGGAATAAATGTCAATGCAAATCTGTACAATGAAACTTTGAACAAGCTTTATCAAACAATAAGACCGAAACGTCTAGGAAAACTTAGGCGCGGGGTCGTTTTGCTGCACGGCAATGCTAGGCCTCATGTTGCTAATGTAGTAAAAGAAAATCTTCAACGAAAGAAACGGGGGGTTTTAGAACATCGACCCTATAGCCCGGATCTATCGCCTTACGATTTCCTTATTTTTGGACTGCTGAAAGGCCTTTAAAGTTCGGCATTTTGAGTCTGACGTAGAAGTACAGATAGCTGTGGAAGACTTCTCCAATCAGCAGCCACAAGAATTCTATGCGTCGGTTAGTAAAACAATGGGATAGATGCTTTAGCTGTGACGGTAATTATTTGTAATGAAATTATTGAATAAATTTTTTAAAAAGGAAAGATGGGTTTCAATTGAAAACATCTCGTAGTTATGTTGTTACATCAACACCCTCTTTTCAGATACCCAACTAGAACAATCCTGCCAGAATAACTTTGTAAATGATAAAATCTGAAGAAATTGGCGAGGCAGGTAAACAATAGTTTGAAGGGAGACGTCTTTTACCAGTCTACCATCTACCCCACTTCATCCCCCTAGCCGATACCACCTCCAATCCCAAAAATTTATATAACATGGGGTGTTCATTCATAGTTCAAAAGAAAGATTTTTCTGCTCTTTGTACAATCTGAATTTTTTTGCATTTCTATCCATTCGTTTTTGAGAAATGGCATTTTGAAGTTTCGGGTGGAAACAGTATCCGATTCCCGTTTGGGAAAACTTCAATGTCCTTTAGCTTCTTACCAGACTAGGTATAATAGTGATTTAGGGATTTTTTGGTAAGTAGCAACTCTCCCTTAACGGGCTCGCTAGAAGTCACTACATTCAATAAAAAAGCTACTGGCACAAATAATTTCAACCGTTAAGAAATATCAGTGACGTTTATTAGATTAGTACGGTTACCTACGTATATATATAGGTACTTACCAGGTGTGTAGGATCAGCTTCCTCTGGACAATGATCTGCTAGGGCACCCAGAAACTCGAGGGCTGCTAGTAGAAAGGCACACGCCGAAGGAATGTCGTGGATGGGACCGCGTACAGCTAAGCAACATTTGGCTAGCTGGTCTACTACACCAACACATACTGCGAAACTAGAACAAAATCATCAAATTAGGAATTAAAAAATCAAATTGCAAATGATGAGATTTAAGCATTTCCGCACATTACTAAGTAAGTTTAAACGTTACTTGTTTTTACTGAATAATATATTGAAAAACTTTTTCCGGGGTTTGGTATTGACAGAAGAGGATCTGATAATAGTTATCTGACTAATGATGGAATGATCATTGTAATAATACGGGGCATGTAGAGAAGGCGTAAAAAGTGACTTGACTACCAAATTTTAAGGAAAATCACTGTAGGTTCATTCGCCACAAGGGGGCGGGCCGCTATAGGGGTCAGTCGAGTTCCAAACTGGAACCCTCAGGCCCTCTTCAGCCAGCAACGAGAATGCAAAGATATGAATGCCCAGGAAAAATGGATAATAGAAGTTTGTGGATGATACTGTCCCAAGATTTATCTAAATGACCCAGGAAAACCACGGAAAGTCTGACAGTGAGTCAGGACAGACGGTATGAGGGTTCAAACCCATGACCTTCCGAATTAAAGGTAAAATGCTCTACCGTTGAACCACCTTCCTCGGTCAACTTTTAAATGCATATAGATTTTGTCTTAGAAGTTGTAAATGTTCAACTGGCAGTGGGTGATGTCTATCGATTATTAGCATTCAGTTATCGCGAAACAATGGTAACCAATTGTGTACTTACAAGAAAATATTCAAAATCCGTGATGATAATGATACCGAGGCGATAGATGAATATTTGACCGTAGTAAAGCTTTCATACTTAAAAAGTAACTAGAATTCCGTTAATCTTATTACGAATTTCTATTTAAAATGGGAAATCCCTACTACTTACTCTGTCCATTGTAGTCTATGCAACTGTTTTGATTGTTCTATGATTACCAACTTGCATTGTATTTCCAATATCTAAAATAATTCTCGGTACTACGGTGCAATAGAAAAAATATTATTCGCAGTTGCCTTTGGTATAAAATCCTATGTCTTTGAATAGGCAAGTTGTTGATTACAAAATTATAGAAACTGTACATTAGTGATGGTGATTTTGCACATTACGAATTATTGTTAGCAATGTTTTTTGCAGTTCTATTATTGTCCCGATGAAGTTTCTTTTTTGATCGCGTTGTACATCAAACTTAAGATGTCTGTATGACTTAACGGCTTCTTTGAATAGTACTAAAATATCACTCAGTTTCTATATAAGTAAATTGATTAAAATGATTTCAGAAAGTTTAATTCTTAAAATGTTATATACATCAGAATAAACTATTTTTATGTGTTAAATAAGGTAAGTTAACGATGTGAAAGTAGCGAAAACTGTATTACTTATCGATTCAGTATAACGAATTATCTGAAATTTAGCAGACAGTGGCGGTATTAAAAAACTACAACATTTGAAGGCATTTGAAGGCAATTTCGAAGTATATGACAAAAAGTGATTGGAGAAATTCTATCAAAAATACTGTACCTCCGTAGCAAATCGTTTTCAGATCTGAATTATCAAGAACGTTTTGGCTTGAATATTCTGATTTCGTCCTGGCAGTTGTATATTTTTTGGAAACCGTAAGAAAAAGTTTTGAGTTTATGTGAAGGATACCAAATTCATATTAGAGGTACAGTGGCCGGTACTTATTATAAGGAACATTGTTATAGTAGCGACGATTTCTGCCAGAATTGAAATTTGTGCTAACGTACACCTATTGGAAGTCCTTTTGAGGTACTTCTCATGCCGATTTTATTTTTACGAGAAATTATTCAGAACCAAACATATAATTTTACTGGCGTGTGTATATGTTTTGTATGAGAGAGTACAAAACAGATTACGATTGACTAGGTCTAAAATGGTAAAATAAGTAGAAATACGCTCGGTGTTAATGTAAAGATCATACGCAAATAAATAATAAAAATCAGACTATAATTCGAAATTAAAAAAATTAATTGTTTTTTCACTTCCTACAATTCACATTGTTATATTAAATAAGGTTTTTAAAAGATCAACAACTTTAAGGTTGTGTACGAGCCTCTTCATTTTATTTCTTTTCCTTGTATGATAATTAATTAGCAATTTGAAAATGACTCCATAACGGCCATGTGTTGCCCTTAAAAGAAGATGCAGAAGCGTCAGACTTAACTAGCTGTTAATCCGATAAAGTAAAACTTATGTCCCAGTATATTTCGCTCGTATGTGTGTGGCGGTGGGACCGCTCGCACATGTCGAGATAATCACATCAGATGTGTCATGTGCACAGCTGATTATCGCTCCCCCGCGATAACGATCGTCCCCGGCCCACCCCCTAGATGTTGAGTGCCGCTATCCTACTGTAACCACTTACGAGACGCGGTCTGATACCTCTTATCACTGTCACCGCTACATGATGCGAAACGTGTGTGCGATATGTTCTTTTACCGCCCTTTGCAAAAAAACGACACCGATATCTCTCTGTGGGTGGTTGAACTAAATGGTGAAATTTCTTCAGCCATAGATAGTTTTCAGTCAGAATAAAGTTTCGAAGATCTCCAGGAACTTTCTTATTTGCTTTTAGTCTGCCAATATGTAAATACTCTAGGAAAAATTGAATTTGTGAAAAAATCGTATATGAACGGACATTTAGGAATACCAAAACTTTAACAAATATTTTGTTAACATTCTGCCTATTTACAACAGTACACAAGATGTCCACACCGTTGGCGAAAACAATCTTCGTGCCGTATGAAATCGTTGGTTCAAATGGAAGGTTATATTATTTTGTCCTACGAGCTTTAAATTCTAAGAAAACTGATTTATAAAAGCGTATTACTTTCGTGAGACTGTAATAAGACATCACCATTTCATTATCTTATAGACAGGGTGGAACACACACAGTCTGTGATTTTGTCTTAGTGATTTGCTTGTTACTGGAGCTGGATGTGACTGACATTTCGTTTCGTATAAGCAGCTTTGGATGGTACTTGGATGAAAGCAGAACAGCGACCCCAAACCACAGCTGCTAAATAATGTTCAAATACTGACGAATGCAATAGGTACCTATGTATAACAAATATTGTATAGCGGAGTACTGTCTGTGGCTGATAAGTAATACACAATTAGCATAAATAATCAGTTCACAACAGTTCTCGATGGTGCCTCTGGTGTGACAATCCGTTGTAAAGTTACAGATTTTTGTCACGGTTATTTAACCAGAGAAGTCACGGTCACGGACATACGTTAGAAAATCATAATTTGGCCTATATACGAGATTTGTAAATTAAGTAATGAGACTGGTAGCGTAGCGTTCGATCTGGCAACACTGGGGACGCGGGAATGGAAGGGGTGGCAGGTGAACATGTAATATGCATTCAGTACGAGTTTGAAGTCGCTAGGGTCATTTGGTTGTCCATAGCGATTTTTTTAGTGAAACAGTTTTTTCTAGTGCGTTCTGAAAATGAGTGACATCAATTTCGAGCAACGATGTGCTATCAGGTTTTGCTTCTGATTTGGGCACAGGTCAACGGAAACTTTTGCAAATCTTCGGCAGGCCTACGGAGACAGTGTTTTGTCAGGGGCCCAAGTTTTTCAATGGTTTAAGGCATTTTCAGAAGGAAGAGAATCGATTGAAGATGAACCTCGCAGCAGAAGGCCTTCATTTTCAAGAACCGATGAAAATGTCGACACAGTCCGGGATCTTGTGCGTTCAGATCGTCGGTTGACAGTCAGAGTTATCGGGGAAGAGTTGAATTTGACTCATACCAACGTTTATCAGATTTCGACCAATGAATTGGGGATGAGAAAAATCTGCACAAAAATGGTTCCGAATAACCTTTCGCAGGACCAAAAGGACATCAGGGGGGAAAGGTGCCTTGGTTTTTCGGAATCGATTGAAAATTATCCCTATTGTCTGGAACGTATCATTACTGGTGACGAGTCCTGGGTGTTTGAGTATGACCCGGAAACCAAGCGCCAGAGCATGGAATGGCATACTTCAACATCTCCAAAGCCAAAAAAAGCAAGAATGAGCAAGTCGAAGATCAAATGCATGCTGATTTGCTTTTTTTAATAGCCAGGGAATCGTTCACAAAGAGTTTGCGCCGCAAGGCCAAATGGTTAATCAACACTTTTACAGAGCGGTTCATGAAAGAATTCAAAAAAGGGTCATGCGTGTAGACCAAACATGCGAACGACAATGCGCCTTGTTACACAGCAATTTCAATTAAAAAAATTGAAAAACAATCAGTCTCATTACTTAATCTAAACACCTGGTATATGTACAACCCAACCAACATACTGACTTCCTGGATATTATAGATATGCATAATTAAGAAAATTCGGAGATACCTGGTTAAATAGCCCGAAACAATGCCAATTTCCTTAAATCAAATTGTCAGTATATTTGTATACATTATTTAAAACGTACAACAGTCCGGAAAAAGAAAAAAAAAACGGACACCGTAGTGGTGTTTCGAAATACCAGAAAAATGCCCCTGCAACAACGCTTTCATCTGCTCAGAGATATCATAGAATTAAGTAGAGACCAAGCTACCATACAGGAGAAACTATTACATAAGAAATTTTGAAAAACCTACAGATTTCAGAAATGTCATGCAGTAATTTGGGACAAGGTTTGCCTCAAGAAAATCAAAATAAGTAATTCGGGAATATTCAAAAGGAGGCTCTAAATTTTAGGAATCAAATTAATGCTACACTTACTACGTTAACTTTTGTTGTGTAAGAAGCGTGTTGCAAATTCTCATTTTGATACTTTGACACTACTGCCCTGTGTTATGGAACCATTGTTTTCCAAAGCCTCTGTACACACTGTACGTATTAAAATTTCGTAAAAGAATATCAAGAACATTATATAATAAAGAACAAACCGCCTGTAGATATTATTTTAGAAAGTATAGTGTTATTAAGTAGATTGTTTATGTTTGGTGCAATTAAGGTATTTTTATTAAACATATACCATTCTTTGATAACGTGATAACTAAAAGTTGTACTAATCTTGGAATACTGAGGGATAGGACACAGTTCTCAGAAGAAATTCTACTGTTTAGGTCTATGACTGTTTTCCATTGATGTAAATGTAGGGCCTATATTACTACTTTCCAATTATTGTCATAGATGGTCTCGTAGGCCTTTTTCGGATTCTGCTCTACTCAACAATGATTTAACCTATTGGCATATGTTAGAGGGTTCAGAAGTTATTAAAAATAAGACAATAAAATAAACCATATAATAACAGAAACGTACACCTGAAAATGATATGAATCTAAATTTTGAAGTTTTCTATATTTAGCAATACAGGCGCTTGTTTATTCAGAAGTTCTAGCAAACACGTACGAGGACGGTTCTTCACTTATTGTCCCTAACATAGAAGGCATTAACCGACAAATGAATAATATATTTCCTAGAAACGTCAGTTATTGACATTAATAGCCAATTGCAGGTGCTTATCTTCTTGTTGATAAAAGTTATACATTTAATATTACAGTCGTGCTGGTGATTTTGTTGAAATGGAAGAGAGAAGGGCTAAGATAAAATATTTTTTAAGGAAAGCTTTATCACCACAGGAAATTTATAATGGCATGTCCGGAATGTTGGGTGATTCTATCCCATCATATCAAGTAATTACGAATTGGTGCCGGTATTTCAAATTAGGAAGAGAATCGTGTCAACCTGCACCAGGTGCTTGACCACCACAAACTGTTTTCACCCAAGAAAATATTGTTTTGGTTCATGATATGGTATTGAATGATCGGGCAATTAAGATCAAATATATTGGTAAGAGGTGGCTTTACCATTGGAAGCGTTGAGAAAATTTTGCACGAGGTATTGGGTCTGGAGAAAGTCTGCGCACGGTGGATCACCTAATCAGCAGCGGGCCAGGTTTCTCATTGTTGCGAGCAATTTGAGATGAATGGCAGAATATGGAATGGCGGCATCGTGGTTCCCCGCCCACACAAAAGTTCCATGTGACTTATCGGCCGGAAAGATAATGGCAACAGTGTTGTGGGATTCTGAGGGAGTTCTTCTTGTTGATTATTTACCACGTGGACACACAATAATAGGAGACTGTTACGCTAAACTCATACCAAAAATTCTTAAAACTATAAAGCAAAAAAGGCATGGCAAGACAACGCTCCCGTTCACAAAAACTGTGTTTCTATGGCTGCTATCCACAATTCTGGATTTGATATTTTAGAACAACCCCCATATTCCTTGGATCTGGCCCCCCAATGACTTACTTGTTCCCCAAATTAAAAGTACATCTTCGGGGAACTCGCTTTTTGGACGATGAAGATGTGATGGCTGCTGTGGATGAGTGGTTTGCAGTGCAGGACAGAGTTTTTTCTAAATGCATTCAAGCTCTGCCTCATTGTTATACTAAGTGTGTTAACCGGTTAGAGGATTATGTTGAGAAATAGAGTTGTTTCAAATGTCAAGTCATTTGTTTCTATATTAGGGACAATAAAAATTATGAACCACCCTTGTACTTCCATTAACTTTCACTTCAACCCAGCAATCCGTAAACAGATAGATTTTAATAAAATGGAATTTAAAAAAATGAAAGAAAATTTAGTTTTTATTTGAAAACGGAAAGGCGAAAGTTACGTATGTTTCTTAGCAGTTTTTCTTCGTAATTGACTTTGTTTTTATAACGAACCAGTGTTGTAATCGTAAGGGATATTACAATATAAATACATTGTTTTAAATACGTAGAGATTATTAAAAGTGCGGAAAGGTCGACTGGAGCTGAAGTATTGAAATACGTTCTTTCTTAAAATCAAATTCATTTAAATAGTTAAATTAACCATCATAAATATAAAATCTCATTTTATCAATTTTTTCGTTGGCAACATACAAGCACACAATTTTGAAATGCAAATTAGAGACAAAGTGGTTTGCGTAAAATAAATCGGCGAAAAATTTTTTTGATTGCCCAAGGACAGTTCAAAACCAAATTTTCCATTCTGTCCTGCTCGGTTGGCAGGAAGAGAACGAGCGAGCACCGCAGGCAATCTACTAATGGGTGCCAACTGTGATCCGCACTATGAATTCGATTAAGCGGCGACCAGCACCGCGACGCACCCATTCATCACAATTACGCGGACGCCGACGCCGGTTCTCATCATAAACGCCCATTCACTAGCTACTGCAACACAAAGCGACGTTACTTCGCGCCAGCATGTGTGTGATGCACAAAAATTTATTACATCAGGAGAAAACTTGAGAGCGGAGCTGCACTTCCCGGTGAAAACTCCACTTAGGGCTCCCGGAAACTTGGGCTGTAAATTTTCCCCAAACAAGCGTCGTCTGCGGTTGAAGCTGGCTGTTCGTGTTGCCGTTCAGATTTCTAACGCGATAATGGACTAATTTTATTTACGACTTTGTGTGAATAGATGACGGATTTCGTGAAGATCTAATAGTTGACCATTAAATAATAAAGTTATTAACCAGAGCTTAAAAGTTTGTGAAACATTGCCCATACTTTAAAACATAATCTCTTAATATTTTTACATTAGGTTTACCTCAAGATTGTAGGGTTCGATGGGGTTGGAACATTATTATCTCAAGAAATATTTTTAATTTCTTTTTTTATCCGTATATAAGAAAAACTGGCATCCCCATGGTTTAACAAAAATTGTATTGTATAAATCGGACAGAAATTAAGTGTGTATTATTAATTAATACAGTGAAACTAGACGCGAGTGAGCTTCCGCGATGACTTGAGGATAACCAAGGTTGTTATACTTTGAAACATGTTAAGGTATTCATTAAGATTCATTGCAGTTTCGACATTTCAAAATTAGCTTTTGCAAAAAAGAAACAAAAAACATGTTTTAAGTTTCTGATTCCAGATTTACACCAAACTCTGCTGTCTCGAAGATGTATTATTGTAGGCAGCTTTACATTCTAAGTTTTGAAGACGGAAATCCTTTTGTTGGGCAACAGTTGACTATTACATGGTCTGAAAGACGAGGTGTTTCAATAAGTAACCATCTTCAGATTTCTATGACATCATAAAATTTAATGAAACCGTTTCCAAGAAGGTTTTTTTTTTAATTTAATATATTGGAATTGACAATGAGAAATTATTGTATATACTAAACTTTTAATGCTTCTAGGGGCTCTTATGTAACTAAAGTTTATGCAAATTGATAATCCGTTTTGTGAACACCGTCATTACATTCGATATTTCAAAAAATTGCTAGATTGTCTTATACGATATGTATATTAGTGTATGAATAATATACAATTTTATAGGTCTTCTAGACCTCCACCATGTAACAAAATCGAATGAAGGTAAAAATAAAAACCTGGGGTCAAAGGTTTTAATATCTGCGAAACAGTGGAAATGCAATGCCATCCCGAAAACTCATCACTTGTAATTTCGGGACTGTAAGCCAAATGTTCAGACTGAAGAATGTTGTAAAACATACGTGATACTGCAAAATAGTTATGTTTCTAAACTTCATCATAACCACGTATATGTTAGCAACTTTTTTCTGATTTTAATTTAACCCTATGATCACGATAATTATAATTCAAATTGCCTTCAAATTAATATTCTCCCAATTAGACATTAGGCAATGAATCCGGTATGACGTTCAAATTTATTGCATGACCGTGAAAGTCCTTGTTTCAAGGATCTAGCCATACAACTATTTTTCTACGAGCGCTTCTACCTTTCAGCAGTTTTCCATCAACGACTATATTACAATTTGTAATAAAACTTTAGATACAAAGTTAATACTTTTGAGGTACTACTTTATGGTTATTTTGTAAATATATCACATACTAGGACTAATATTTTGCAGTGAAAATCAGGAAGTAGTCTTACCAGGAGGGACTTTTATTTCTAAATGGTTCTGTTAGAAGTGCGTTGCAACGTTCCTGGTTTTACGTTTATCTTTAATCAAATTGGTGCTGGAAATTTCTGTCGTTGGGTAAGAACTATTCGTTCTACAAAAGTCAATGGCGAAGCTAAGCAAGAAAAATGACTTATATTAAAATTAACCTTTTACTTATTTATATGAAGAGAAAATTAAAGAGTAAATTACATGAAATTTAAGGAAGGTAATAATTATACAAATTACTATTTGAGATAATAAAATACAGATAGTGTTATAATAACGAGCGATCAAAAAGTTTTCAAATTAGGATTGGCTGTGAGTGCCATAAGGCATGTCGAAGCTGTCATGTTACGCACGGGCCTTGTATTTTTTTCTTAGAATGTAAACACAACGGAGCGTATTTCGTCGCAATAAAATGCATTTTAAAAAGGAAATAAATAAAAATATTTATTTAAGTATACAGACTATTTGAGGCTTATAAGGTGTGTTGGAAATGACCTCCATGTTCTTCAAGACAACTTCGGACTCTTCTTTTTACATCAATGGTAAGATTTTGTAAAATGTGTGGAGAGTTGTTTATTTCTTTACATTTTTATATACTTTCTTGGACAAGATCATCCAAATCGTGAATCGGAGTTTTATTAACTAAATTTTTCAGGTGGGGCCATACAAAAAATCTAGAGACAGTCAAATCACACGATCTTGGAGGCCATATGTTGTTATGTTCATTTAAATTGTGCCACCCCATCTGGATTAGAGCAATACTTTAATTGCCGCTTCATAGGAATTAAAATTCTATTTTAATTGCCATCTTCTTATGTCGATTACAGTTTTCGTTATATTTTCTTTAAGATTGAGTTATGAGGGCCAAAGCCTTGAAATTTCCCTTTGTAAGCCGAAATTGCTGATTCATGCTTTGTCTGCACCTGACCCTGGACGCTTTCTGCGAATTTAAGTTTCAGATCTTTCCAGAACTGTTTCATCATATTTCTCCATGTGGTGTAATATTTTTGACCGACGCATGTTCGCGCTACATTTGGGTCTTCAGTCAGCCTTCCATGTTCGCCGACTCCGGTCTAACCAAATTCCATCTACGGGGGCCGCTAAGCAATTAAGTACTGCAGTAGGCGCTAGACTCTTAGAACGAAACGACGTCCTTTTTTTCTGATAACGGGTTACTTCGCGGCTCCTCTGCTAAATTAAGTTTTACCGTATCATATCTTGCCGTAGGCAAAAAGAGAATCTCGACGAAGTCGAATTTAAATAAATATTAGCAAACGTTTCGTCCCAAAGTTTTCTGAAGAAATCGTCTACTTTTTTCCCCGTACCTGAAAATACCCCCCCCCCAGACTGCACCTGCATCTGGAAAACAACCCCGAAATTGTGCCGGCCTCTCTACTACATTCACCGAAAGTCAAGGTAAAGGAATTCGTTTTTTGTGTTGTGAAAAAAAAACCTTGTACGCGTTAACTTGCAAAATTCTAAGTGGTTGAACCTTTTTTTTAATGCGACAAGAGGCGACCCTCAATCGTCGTTTGTCATTATTTTCTTTTTGTTTGCTGTTAATTGTAAAAAGAAATCACATACTGTATTATACTTGTAAATTCAGACGCCACTGGCCACGTAGATTTGTTGGAATATTTTAAATACCGTAAGCCATGGGCGGCGAACGTTCCTTTAAACCGATTGCTGTACTGAGTAAAATATTACTACTTGCTGTCATATTTTTTTTTGTACCGTCAATTACTCTCAAAAGGTTAATTATATGTGTTTTAAAATTTATTACATCTTTTATTATTGTATATTTTGTATTTGTGTGTGCATGAATTTTGCAAGCTTTCTAAGCAGAAGGAGGCACAATAAAGGTGAGTTCGATTCCCGTAAGCTGTCGGCTTCTCGGCCTTTCATGAGAACCTACAATCAGCTGGATTTGGAAGGTGGCGCCCACTAATTTTGACCTACTCGGTACACAACCAGGAAGATTTCCTCCCATAGGCGATTCCCATGAAGCCCCCCTACTCCTCTGAGCTTAGCTGCAGGCCTTTTTCCACCTATCGTTTGGCCCGTAACAATGTTAAGAATATTTCTGCTAAATTACTCGTTCTTCGAAAAAAATCACTGAAGGAGGTTTCAAGTATCTCGCGCTGCAAGGGCCGTTGCACCGTCCTGTTGGAAATATCCATACCGCAACGTGTTATCATGCAATTGATTTATCAATGGGTGCAGAACTTCTTCTCGATAACTGGCTGTTGTCAGTGTACCCTTAAAGAAATTGGTTCTACCAATCTTCTCCTACTAAGGCCTATCCAAATTTCAATTGACATCTCCAGGTAGGTGGAACCGTGAAAGAAAAAAGTTTTGTCCAATAAATCATTGATATTGATCATCGTCATCATCATCAAGCTTTACAATTCTTAGGATTATGGCTTCTTCTCCCAGGTTGGGGAAGATGTACGATCCATTTTCTGAGGCGGAACATTCCTCTACTGTTTCCACTATAAATCATTACGTGTTCTGGCTTTCTTGAGTCATTATTTTTTGTTTTTTGATATGCTTTTTCGTTGCCCATAGACTTTGCTTGTGTCGTCTATTGGTTGCTATGTTTTTGGAATGTGATCCTTCGATTTTCCCTGTTCCTGGAATTTTTGAGTGATTGGTGCTAGTAGCTGTTGGATCAGATTCTCTTTCTTTCTTTTTTCGTTTGTATCTTTTGGGTTCCCTTTCTTAGCTTCTTGTTCTTCGGTGCTCTTCTTTTCGTCTCCCTTTTCTGGGTTCGTTCTTTTGTGGCTTCTGTTTTCTTCGTTACAGTCATACGTATGAAAGGCCAACTTGTTGTGATAAGACACGGAGGGAAGTTGAGAGGGCTTTTTCAACAATCTCATCGGTTAGTTTTGTAGGCAACACTAAATTATAAAATTGTTGATATTGGAACAATTTCTGGAAATAGTTCTTGAAATTCTGCAGAACAATCGGGAATGGAGTAGGTCTACTCACCATTAATTGTTTGAGCAGTCAGAAAATAAAATTCAACTATGAACGATTTTTGCTCTAAAGTAAAAACATTTTTAAATAAAGCTAACATAAAGACTTTTTACACAACAACAACCAGTTGAAACAGATTTTGACAGGTGAATAAATTAATAAATTATTTTAATTTGACAGTTGTTTCAATTGGCAATCGTTTATAGTTCAATTTCACATTTGTAAAAAATTTTCATAGGCTGTCCTAATTTGAGAACTTTTTGATTATATTTTATATTAATACATACATATATTTGCTCCATTGCACGATTTTGTATGTGTCTGATACAAACTAGCAAATGTCTTATTGGGTTACAAATGACAGATCGCAATTCAGTTTTGAATTCGAAAGCAGAAAACCCCGGTGATTATTTTTACCCTATTAAATGGAAAACAACGTCAAAGTTGCGGCAAACAAACGAAAACGAGGAGCTCTAACTTTTCAAAGTCAACTTGGAAACTGAGAGATCATTCCTTTTAGTTTAAGAAGCGCAAACTGCCGAAGTTCTGTTGTTAAATGCGGCCGTGGATGTACGAGGAGGCGAAATAAAAAGCTACTAACTATAACACATGACGCAGAGCCGGCACTTGTAAACAAGTCAGGCGGACTCGAGTGGCATTTCCTAGATTGAAATACTGTTTTAGATTGTTTGTGATGCCCTCGGCCTGACGGTCAATATTATTGGAGCGAATGAACCCCTTCAACATGCAGGCGCTCTTGTAAAATGTAAATGCGCACGAAATTGTTTTCGCAGCTATCTTCAGCCATTCCGAGAGTCAAATTTGCTATTGCGAAATTCACTTTCGCACTGTTACCGCTTTCGCATTCGTTATTTAAACTTGGAAGGCACAGGATAATAAATGGTGAACCCACACTGCTAGAGTTCTAATCTAAAAGGTTTAAGTGAAAAACTACTGACATTTTATATATTTTTTTATACATTTTGATACACATAATCCTTGCAACAGAAATTTTCGTTATCAAAATCATTCAAACATAATAATTTTATGCTGCAGTATTAACATATTTATAAAAAAGTTTCCAGATATTTCAATGTAATTCTAACTAAACACATATTTTTAGATAGTTAAATATACTCTGCAAAATTGAACAAAAACAGTAAAATGTGATTTGCCGAATTTGTTAAAATAATACAGTTGGAATATTATATTTATTTCAATTTATTTTGTACAACAGGAATAGTTTTCACTGTAAAGCATTGAAGTAAATTGCTGTAAAGTCTTAGGTTCCGTTCATGTTTCAACTTTACTAGAAAATAATAGTAACCGACATATTATGTTGTAAACGTATGGTATGAGAAGTACCTACAACAAAACTTTAGCAATTTGTTTTTTTTTTTAAAACAAGGACAAAAATGTAGCTCTTATATCTGGTATTTCAATCATGTTTCTTAGCACCATCTTCTTGAAAAATCTTCTGGTTAAAGGATTGTTACCGGACATACTATTCATTATTTAAGGATATTAGTCTATCGTGTTTTTCCGCGAATACTTCACTTAAAGGGATCCTAAATCGACCTGGCAATCAAAATTTAAATGTAACATTTTTCATGGATAAACCATGATATTCGTTTCCCTGTCCGCCATAGGTCTTAGGGCCGTCACTACTAACGCTGTAAAGCGAACTGCAGCCAATGTAAAACGTAATTCGTGTAGTACACCACAAAAATGTGTTGAAGGGCCTTGTTCTGATTTCAAGAAAATTAAATAAATTTTGATATTGGTGTATTATATAATACGCGCTGTCAGCCGAGATCACAGTGAAATGCGGCCGTTCGGCCGCGTGTATAAACCCCGGCTGATGCGACCGTATTACACTTAGTTAAGTTTAGGGTGCGTGTTGCATGAACGGCTAGTATGTAAGGGACGTCCGCACCTTCCTGAAGTAATGCGAAAGCGGTCGGGGGGACGGTAGTATGAATGGAAAAAAAATTAAGTTCACATACAGGATTTTTCAACGAAAAGTATCTCAGTACCTGCCAAAACTATTTTGCCTTGAAAATTACTAAGACGCGGCAACAGAGACAGCGCGGGGGACATCTTTTTACATAAAATCCGGACGTGTGTCTTCAACCACATAGTCGCCACAGCCACCTCCTCTAAAATTTGAGACGGCACTATACTACCTATGCGTGACACATCTTTGGAAAGGTAATTTTATAAGGAATTCGTAGTACTACTTAATTTGTTTATTTTATTATGTTAATTTTGATTAAACTGGTGAAAATAGCAGTACCTATACGCTTTTGTTTTCTTCATCTGGCAGTCAACATTCAGTTCATTTTGAATATAGTAAAGTGGTTTAAACAACCGAAAGAATCGAGATTGTGGGTTTCTATTTCAAAAATAACGACTGTGCACGAGCTGCAGCGCGTGGTTTCAATGAAATTCATCCCGATAAATTCATTCGCCATCAGTATGTTATAAAGTGGACGCAAAAATTCATGGCAACTGGCTCACTAGCAAACAGAAAACATCTAGAACACTAGAAAGACCAATTATTATTAATGAACCTGTTAAAGTTGTTGTTTTGGGACACGTTGCAATGGATAGCAATCAGTCTTTGAAATAACTTTCCCAGGCATCGGCAGATTCCCTGAGCAGTGTAAGGAGAATTACAAAAAAAACACAAATTTCACCCATACTACATAAAACTTGTTCAAGAACAAAATGAAAGCGACAATGATCAAAGACTACAGTTTCTCGAAATTATGATTAATATATTATTGAACAAGGTGAACTTGTTGTAGAATACTTGTTTCAGCGATGAGTGTACGTTTACAGATCAAGTTAACAGGCGTAACTGTAGATAGTGGCCAAACACGAATCCGAATTTGTTTAGGGCAACTCATACCCTATCCACAGAAATTTAATGTTTGGGCATATATTCTACCATGCCATTGATCCGTTCGTTGTTAAGGATAATTTGAATGGGAATATTTACAATGAGCTACCAGAAACCACTGTTGATCCGCGCATAACAGACCTACTGGAAATAGACGAAAATTTGCTTGAAAATGAACTAGTTTTCCAGCAAGGCGGTGCACCTCCACACTGTGTGGTTCCCGTTCGAATAGATAGATGGGAACACGTGGTGCCATCGAATGGCCGGCTAGATCATCCGACCTGTTTTCATTGAATTATTTCTTGTGGCAGCATTTGAAATCCAAAGTCTGCAACATAGCTGGCCGACACCGAAGACCTTAAGCCGAGAATAATAGAAGAATGTCGACAGTTCACACCACAAACTATCGCCAATGTTCGTTCTCTTTTTCAAAATCGTCTGTATTATTGTATGAAAGTTAACTGAGATCATTAGGAACAATTAATTTAACTGTATTGCTATTTTCAGCAGCTTAATTGAAATAAACATAATACAAAGTTTTTCATTTTTTATAGCTCAATTTCAGGTGAATAAAAATTAAGTGGTTCTATGAATTCCCTACGAAATACTTTCTTAACAATGTGCTGTACATGGTATAGTGCCATTTGAAATTTTAGACAGAAAGGCAGTTGGGGACGGCTAAGGGGTTGATGACACGTACGGATTTTACGTAAAGATGTCCCCCTTGCAGTCTTTGTCGACTTGTTTCAGCGATTTTTAGGGAAAATAGTTTTGAAAGATAGTGAGTGTGGCTACTTTTCGTTGAGAAATCCTCTATATCGTAAACGTAGGTTGATTTTATATCATTTTTGGCAGTGTTTTATCATCATCATCTTCTTCTTCGAGTGCTTTATCTCTTACGAGACGTAGTGATCTTCTCTCCTATGCTTGTGTTGCGCGTTTAAAGTACCGCAGACATTAAGGACCTACAGCGTAACGTGGGCTCCGAACCACGGGAAGTGTTTACACTTCTACTCCAGAGAAGATTTACTAGGCAGAATACCTCGCTGGTTTGCCATTGCCTTGCGAGGGAGAACGACCGTTAAAAATCCGATGATCCGGTATTGGGAATTTAATCCAGGACCTTCCGTTTAAAAGTCTAACATGCTAACCTCTAGCCCATGAATGCCTAAATCATTTATCATCAGTTTTTGTTTTTCTCATAATTTTTTTCACATTATTTCAATCATCGGTATGCTGTCAAGTAGTTAAAAAAGTTGCAACTTGGAAGGTCCACCTATTATCTTAGTGAGGGTGGTAAAAGAAAACGTTAATTATAGCTGATTTTGAGGCACTTTAGTAGCCCCTTAAAAGTACACAAAAAAAGAGAATTCACAAAGAAGCAATGATTAAATACATATATCATGAAAGTATTGAGAGAAATACGTGGCATATAACTGCATATATTCACAATTGCCGGAGCGCAATTCGCACGTGTATTTTATTAGAATAAAAAGTAAATAACCGGGAACTTTGAATAAGCTTTCCTACCAAAATAGGTATATATCTTAAATTTAAAAGGAAATAGATGAAAGGAAATGCTTTTCTTGTTGATCGACTTATAGAGTGCACTTGGTAGACCTATGTGGTCTTTTCAGAGAATAGTGCTTAAAATAAACAAAGTTCAGGATTTTTTTTTAACGAAGCCTCGTATATACAGACGATAAGTAGAAATGTATTTTAAACATACTAAACGGAAGTGTATGGAATATTAACTGCATATTTTTACGTAAAGTGACAGGGCTTCGGTATTTTTAGCAAATGTTTTGTTTAAAATACAGAAAAATCTGCAAATAATTTAACACGCCCCTATTTGAAATAGTAGCATAGTAGGATATATTTCAAAAATATTGCAGAGAATATTCAGAAACGAATACATAGAACATAACAGCATATATTGTCATACGGTTTTTGAATGCCGCCATATTTGTCAGATCGAATACACAGAATTTGCCGTATTAAAAAGAAGCAACGTGTATATATATTTCAAATATATTAAATACATTTTGAACATCCTTGCGAAGGCATTTAAGTTTTACCAGCAGCAACGGCACTGATTAAAATCAAAAAATGCATTAAAAGTAGATAAATCAAACCCACGACGTGGGTCAAATTCTATTAATTATTTAGGCTTACCATTGGATGGTAATGGTCCAGCAGGATGGTGCCAGACCTAGCAATAACCAATTTGGGTACGCTATGCAAGTACTTTCATTTGAGTTACTTAAAATTAAAAGTGTACAGTAACCAACCCCAGACATTTCAGCAGTTAAAAAATATCAGACAAACTGTTGCCGAAATTCCAAGACTACTGTGCCAACGAGTGATGGAGAATCTTTTGAGACGTGCACAATATTGTGTATCAATCGCAATAGAAGACATTTAAATTACATTGTTTTTAAAACTTAATATCGTTATAAAAGTTACATGTTTGTAGTTTAATTTATATTAAAAATATAGTAAGTATACTGCTTAAGTTTGTTTCACTTATACAGGGTGTTGCTGATTTGCAGGGACAAACTTCTAGGGTTTAAAGTATACATGAAAACAAACATTCTCAAAGAATCTTTAAGAAGCGCCTAAATGTAGGCAACTCAATTTACTACCTACTATTTGTTTCCATAACGACGGAAATTAATACAGGATAAATAGAGCTCTCTTTCCCACTTTTCCCAAATTTCTAGGGCTTGCAAAACACAACAAAGCAAACAACTTTTGTTAATAAATGTGTGGTCAAAAGTGTTTTCTTTAGAAAATAGAGCCTCTTAAAGATTCTTTAAGAAGTACCTAAAAATAGGCACACCAAATTGCATTTTAAATTATTTTGTACAGATCACGCGGAATTATGAAAAAAAAAAAACGATCTAGACATACATGCATTCAAATAACGTCAATTTTGACACTTTTTGTGATATTTTTTGACTTTTCTTGCATTCGTTTCTTTCTGTACCTTTCATAATTCGTTTTTTTCGTTCTGTGATTTTTTTGGTAAATATTTTCTTCGTTATTTTCGTTCTGTTTCGTATTATTGTGTTATGGCGAATTATACTTTTG
>JABXWE010020161.1:0-25681 GCA_014611495.1 Limonius californicus | reverse complement strand
GAATCGCCCAAATAAGCTAAATCCAAAATGTCATTATAATCAAAAAATATTGAAGTCCAAGTCCAAAACGGATTTTAAAAGAAAACATTTTCAATATTTTTTGGTTGTAATGAAATTTTGGATTTAGCTTATTTGAACGATTCTGAACAACTTTTATTAACAAAATTTTGTTGTAAAAAATCCCTAATACGACTTCCTCAATTTTGCTGTTTATTTTAAATCGTAGTAGGCTAGCATTTCACCGTGAAGGGAAAGTAACATACCCTAAAATTACAGTTTAGTGAGAGGTATAATCAGAAAAAAGAAATTTTTTGAATCGATAATATATAAACAAAATACTGGGGTGGTGCAGTCTACAGTGAGACGCTTGGCGGACGGCGAATTAGTGCCGTATTTCAGTAGATAGTGAATCTTCCTGAGAAATTATTAATTCAATCGGCTACAAAATTTAACCACATCGCCTTTGCAAATATCTCACTGATGAAAATTTTTGATCGATAATATGCCACCGTAGGCTTCAGCCTATTTAGGCTAATGGAAAATCCGCCACTGTTTGTATCCGCATGGTACGATCATAATATGCGTACATTTTAATATCTTCCGAAACTATATATTTATTTTCCACTTCGCATAATATTTAATAAGAGTCAGCTTGACATCTTCTGCTTTTCAGCAACTAATAATAGATACGTGCGTGGAAGCAGGTGCCCTAATGCGAGTATTCAATCGGAGAGACGAAGATGAAGTAATTGAAGGCAGAAACAAATGGGGATTATGTAACGGGATGAGCGTAAATAAAGACCCCCATTTATTTGCTTTTTAGATGATATTTCGAGAAAATTGCAATTGAAAGTTACATAAGTGATGCACATTTTTTCCGAAATATTTTTTTGTTGGTATCTAAACGTTACATTGTTGAATCGACATAGAGCATCCTTTGACTGCAATTCTCGGGAATATGCGTTATTTATGAGAGATCTCATCATCATCATCAGTCAACCCATTCCTGTCTACTGCTGGACATATGAATCCCTTCTATTGTTCCATCACCTTCTGTCTTGTGCCAAGTTCGCCCAATTCCTGTTACTTTTTAATGTCATTTTATATTATCTTACCATCTTACGAGAGAGGAGTCTCTATTTCTCTTTACTTTCCACCGTCGCCAGTTCAGTATTCCTTTTGTCTACCTGCTGTATTGCGTGCTTGCAAGTTGATCTACCCAATTCTACATCACTGTTTAAATTCTTTCAACAGTGTCTTCGACTTTTGTTGTTAGTCCTAACTACTCGTGTGTTTTTCTGTCCCTTCTTGTTATACGTACCATTAATCACTCCAGTGCCCATCACTCTTAATTTATTTACAGTGTTCTTTATTTGACTCAGAGCCTCTACTCCGTATATTATAACCGCCATCATATACTACTCATAAGCTTTTCATTTTAGAAACATTGGGTACTGCCCCCTTACTATAAGTATTAGTTTAACATATAGGTACATAAACCGCTCATGCTAAACCCATTCTTCGATAAATTTCGTATGTGTGATCGTCTTTTCCAACTCATATCACGTGATCTATATATATATATATATATATATATATATATATACATATATGTATGTATGTCTTCACTCAGTTCTTCGATTACAACTCCGATCTATTTTTACTTAAATGGACAACAACATCTCGACATCAATCAAAATCAATTTTCTGCAGCTTCTCAGGTGACGATATAAGATTTAATGAAAACTGGTTTGAGCAAGATGATTGCCTTGTCCACAATTTCAATTTAACACAAGGGTGCTTAAAAAAGCTATTCAGTTCACTGACTGAGTTTGTTTGAAACGACCCTTTGGCCTCTTCGAACTCCAGCTTTGTCACTTAATAGCTTTTTTTGTGGGGTATATCAAATCAACAATCTGTGACTTCTGAAAGGAGAGGTTTTTAATAATTTAAACAAAAATTAATTAAATAAATGTGTTAAATACTTTAGCAAATATTACCTTTAAATTTGTATGAAACGCGGGGACAATCGAGGTTAATGTAGAAGAGAAATATCATAACTGAATTGATATTATGAAAATCTATTCGTAATATTGTAAGCAGCATGATTCTTTAATGCATATGTAAATGTAACAATTGACATGAAAAACGGATACAAGTAAATATCCTAAATACTGAGGAAAATATTAAACATCGATAGTTGTGTTATGTAAGCCTAACAAATTGAAAGAACACTGATTAAAGATAAATATCCTAAAAGTCGTAGAAAATATTAAACCTTCATGGTTACGTAACGGAAGAAAGAACTTTCACAACAACCTAGGTTACTGTAGACCGGAAAATATTATATTATTGTAACAACTATTGATTAACTTTGTTAATTTTAAAAGCAGGGTATTGTTACAGGTTTCGGTATAAACACACTAAAAACAATTAGTATTGATAACGTTTTCTCATGCGATATTGCAATGAAACAAATTAGTAGTTTTTCGCATTGTCTCTAGCTTCTTGAACTAAAACAGATCCCTACGTATATGCGAGAGGAACTCAAAAACTCCTCTACCTAGCCATGAAATAAAACAGACACAAAAATGTTAATAATTTTATTTTTCAATATAGCATCAATCTACATCAACGCACTTACGCCATCTATCCGGAAGTTGGTTTATACCTTCAAGAGAACAATTCCTTTGGCTGATTAGCGAAATAGTCATCGACGGATTATTTTAGTTCATTATCTGAGTAAAATCTTCGTCCTCTTAAATATTTTTTCAATTTTCTACGCAGATAAAAATCAGACGGTGCCATATCTGGGCTGTAAAGTGGGTGATCAATTTACTGCAACCACATTCCTATAAAACAGGCACGACCTTTCGAGTCTTGTGGACTCGTGCATTGTCATGTAAAAGCAAAATGTTTTGGCATACGTTTCTCCAGTAAGTGTAGCCGCTCTTGGCATTTATTCGATCCACAATATTCCCTCCATGTCGCAGAAGATTGTGGCCATTAACTTTCCAGCGGAAGATTGGGTTCGACATTTCATGGAAAGTGGAGAACCCTTATGGACCCATTGCATGGATTCTTGTTTCGTCTCAGGATTCCAGTAATGAACTCAAGTTTCGCCACCAGTGACCCCAATCCTCATATAAACTCTGAATCCTTCTCTAAAGTGGACAAAAATGTTGGTGGTGCAATTTGTGTTCCGGAGTCAGGAGCCTTGGAATACACCCCGCTGATACCTTACTCAAGCCTAATTTATCACGTAAAATGGTAGTGACGCTTTCCTCAAAAATTCCTAATCCTGAAGATATAATTGCAACTGTTAAACGTCGATCCTCCAGCACCATAGCATCAACTTTCTGCCACATTTCTTTATTAGTCACATCTGAAGGTCCGGTCTTGAGTCATCTTCAACGGATTCCCGTCCCAAGGAAATTGATCATACGAAATTTAACCTTGTAATAAGACGGTGCTTCTTCTCACACTATCCACAATACCCTCAACCTGTCATCTATGGTTTTTGATCCGTTCCTTTGTTTTGTCAACAACTTTTAATACAATTCGGTGTTGAAGTTTTACTACATTCATTTGTAATACAACTGGTTAAACAATATTTTTGAAAAGGGTGTGCAGCTCTGAACAAAGTGGCATATACAACTGTCAAAACATTGTAAAAATATAACATTAATAGTATAGGCCGCTCAGGCATTGTTTTCATGGCTAGATAGATAAGTATTTGCGTTCACTTTGTACATACTGATTTTTTTCCTGAGTCTGTACAGCCATTCGTTCATCTTGTACATACTGATTTTTTCCTGAGTCTGTGCAGCCATTCGTTCACCTTGTACATACTGAGTTTTTTCCTGAGTCTGTGCAGCCATTCGTTTAACTTGTACATACTGATTTTTGCCTGAGTCTGCGCAGCAACTCGTTCACCTTGTACATACTGATTTTTTTTCCAGAGTCTGTGCAGCTATTCGTTTACTTTGTACATCCTGATTTCTTCCTGAGTCTGTGCAGCCATTCGTTCACCTTGTACATACTGATTTTTGCCTGAGTCTGCGCAGCAACTCGTTCACCTTGTACATACTGATTTTTTTTCCAGAGTCTGTGCAGCTATTCGTTTACTTTGTACATGCTGATTTCTTCCTGAGTCTGTGCAGCCATTCGTTCACCTTGTACATACTGATTTCTGCCTGAGTCTGTGTACCCATTCGTTCACCTTGTACATACTGATTTGTTCCTGAGTCTGTGCAGCCATTCGTTTACGTATGTATAAAGTGAACGAATGGCGCACAGATTCAGGAACAAATCAGTATGTGTAAGGTAAACGAATGGCATCACAGACTCAGGCAAAAATCAGTATGTACAAAGTGATCGAATGCCTGCACAGATTCGGGAAGAAATCAGTATGTACAAGGTGAACGAATGGCTGCATTCGTTCACCTTGAGTCTGTGCCATTCGTTGATGTTTCGAATACGATGCACACGCAAATAATGTTCCTCACATAATATACTTTGTCTGACTTACTTAAATGTTAATGGTTTTCTTAAAAAAATAAAGAGTACATTTATTATCCGTAGTCTGTAAATTATATGGCATTTGTCTGTGTTAAAAACAAAGCAGACCGCTATAGTTAACTTAATCAAATGATAAAAGAAAACGACCGCATTATTGATCTTGATTGTACGTCACTGCGTGTAATTACATTAGTAAAGGTCTATTCTTCCCAACTTCAGATTTGGCGAAAAAATTGTGCGTCGTTATAGGTGTTAGTAGGCAGTTACACGGCACGTGAGGAAACTAAGTTTAATAATTAAGTGTGAGTTATCTCAGTAAACACTTTTATAATTCGTTAATAAAATATGTATCCACACGTATCACGAATAGTTATTGTACCATAAAAAGCCAAATTAATGATATTCATTATAGACAAATTAAAAATTTTAATTGATTTAGCTGGCACAGAATTATTTCATTATCTTTAATTCCTAAAGTTCAGTTTTTTATCACTGAATATTTTATTATCTGCTAAAGAATACCCGTTTAAAGTGGAAGGTCCTTATTGGGAAAATAATTCATTTAATGACTGTTGACTTAGCGCATATTTTCGATAATTTGTGAAGGAATTAGCCGATTCGAAAATGCTACTTCACCCTATATAAATCTCTCATTTAGTTTGGGTTGTTATTAAAAAAAAACGTGCACTTTTTTGTTATTACGAAGACAATCTGCAGATTGTGTGTAGGTTCTTGTTGATATTCTTAATTGATTTCTCTGGAAATTCGGAAATTAATTCGGTAACTTTTGTGAAAATATTTGCTTTTACTCTGAGAAGCTTCACAATATTGGAATTTCGATTTCGTTTTCCAGACGTCCTATCTGTCTAGATTAAATTTACCGTCGTTTTCTGACATATTTTTTGTAATTCAAAATTTTCGCTAGTGTAAATTAATATATTTACTTCTTAATTTAAGATACAAATTCTTGTTTGAAAATACTGCTGGTTTTGAACATAGTACAAATCAGATACCAGAAAAAGAACTGCGTTCCACTTGCTGATTTATCTTAGTAGGATAATTTTCCTCTTACAGATAAAGGTTTACCGTATTGAAAATCCGATTTTAAAGTCGTCAAAACATCCGTTTGGCTAATGGCGCCACAAATCAATTGGCACACAGATATGAACGCAAATGGGTCACCACATAATGATAATTTTATAGATCAAAAATTTATTACCTACGTAAAATGCATTTTAGCGTGAGTTTTATCGAAAGCGTCAAAAATTTATGGACCATTCCCGATGCATTAAAATGGATTATTACGAATTTACATACGGATTGGCTAGCTTTATTTCAATTTTATAGATGTCATTTACATTGATTAATATTTACTGGTTGGACAATCAACGATCTGAAAAGAGAGATTTTATAAAAGTTGAAATGGAATTGACACTATCCACGTCATGATTAAATTTCGGATCAATATAATATTACTAGGAATTAATCCGCTTTTAAACTCCTGCATTTGAGGTTAAAAGAATCGTAGATTGACTAAGGATTCAAAATTTACTGGAAGCTTTTTCGCAGGCAATCCATGATATTCCTTTGTTTGCCTCATACAAAATAAATATAATTGATTGTTCTTCCATTAGACAAGTACGGGCTTAGCTAAGTTGTGATAACTTTGTTGCTGTTCGTTATAATAAACAATTAAAATTGGTTAGAAAATCTTAATTTTAACAAAATCAGATAATTATGGACCCTATGGTTGTATGAATTATGATCTTAACTTTGTAAGAAAATTTTTATAATAATTTTCTTATCAATTTTTTGATTCTTTTCCACTTCTTACTGTTGTTTTTTGTCAGATACAAACTACGATAACAATAAAAACCGCTTATGTTAAGCATTTATTAGACACCTAAATATAATATTAGTTAAGTACATATATTAAATAAGGACTGGGGTGGCTCAATAGTAAAAAAGTCAGGCTTTGGATGTAGTAGTCCAAACATTTCCCGCCTCGACTCGCTCCAGGGTACGGAAATTTTTCTAATTCCCTGGGTGGTCGATACTGGGTCCCGGTCTCCCTTTGCTACTGGAGATCAAATTAATGGCACTCTTTGTATTACAGTCGCATTAGAGGAGTAACAAGACCATAAAGAAAAACATCCACACACACACACACACACACCAGGCAGGATAAGCATGATTACGCACCAAAATGGTAACTCGCAAAGTCGGGCCCAGTTGTGCATAGTACGAACTAGCTTAGCTTTGCGTCACACCGCCTCGACACTGCGCAAGCGGTACAAAGGAGGATCGCGATAATGATGCCGATTTCAGCTTGTCCGCCTCTTTTTCAGCAACCATTATTTACACCATTTCAACAGCTGCTAGTAAAAGCGGATCTTCAGCAATTGTATGTGGCTTACTGGTTTTTGCAATGCGAAATGCAACTCAATAACTTGATCGTAGTGATTTTTCATTAGTAGTGGTTGCTAAAGTAAAAGTGGCTTGCTCTTTGTTGAGCGAGTTTAGCTATCTTTCAACGAATTCCAGGTTTGTCTTATTTAAATGAGTGTTTGCTATTTAAATGTCGAAATAGCTTTGATGGCTTCATAATTTCTTTTAACAACATTTTTCGACAAAGAATAGAATTCGCTTTACTCTAGATAAGGTATGGTCAGCTAACCAATAATAGAATGTTGATCCGGTTTTGTATTATAGAAATTTTCCTTAATGTTTTAGTAAAATTATACATAGAAAATACAATTGTGTTCCACATTTAAATTTAGAATGATACGATTAAAATTGAAATTTTCAAATAATAGTGAAAACGTGATAATTTTTTCGAAAACGAAATATTGGTTTTAAAACGAAATATTAAGGTCCTTAATCTTTCCTTACGAGAGAATTACTCCAATCTTAAATTTGTTTTTTCAGTAACTATTATTATTTTATTAAAAAGGAACTAAGTTTTCGTCAAATTCTATATTCGTAACTTTCTAAGTATACGTATCAGATGTCGTGTCACGTTAATATTTATTATTTTGGGATAAAATACCGATATGTCAAGGTTCTCCCTTTAAAATCTATTGTCGGGCAAGGCTGGAACGTGTAGCATAACAGGAATCATTGTATAGTGTATAACCCAACTTTTTTTCGCGAAATCGAAATTTATACTAGTCCGATACTGTATGCATACAAATTTTCGGCTTTTATGGTGTACAGTTTTAGATCCCACCTGTATTGACAGTATTGAAAGGTTAGTCACAAAAAAAAACTGAGCTAGGTGGAAGGGACGCAGAAATAATATACACAGTACGTTCAGAACAAGCACGACATGCACTGGGATTTCACAAAAGGTAATTTTCAGTACAGGCAGAAAAACTAATATTATCAGTTATCTTTTTTCGCTGATAATTTTTATAGTTACATTAGATACCTCAAAGAAATTGTAAGATTATTTTATGTAGACATTGAATCTTTCTTACAAGTCTCACAATTTTAGGATATTCACATCAGCTTGTTTTTTTAAAGAGTATCCCAAGGTAGCCATGTCAGCATTGAAAAGAGCTTTATTCTCCCCTCGTCTAATATAATATTCGATGTGGTAATTCTCAAAAATATTACACTTAATGGCGAAAACTGTTTTCTAATTGTAAGAATTAAATATTTCATAGTAAGCTAAAAATCAACAAAGGAAACAAAGAAGAACACACACGAGTACATATTTTCGATTGAGGTTGAATCGTATTATTATCACAAATTCCCCATCAAAAGAAAAATTGTTTTTAGTGGCAGACTGAAGAAATTATAATTTGGGCAGCTAGATCATCTGATTTCACCGCAATCCGCTTTCTTTTTATTACCTACTTATTACCTACAAATATTTGGTAATGGGCATGGCTTTCGTAAGGTCATTCTTCTATATTTTTCAAATATTTATAATGATTTGGGTTGTGTAAAAATTCTATTCTATTTAGAAATAAAAACTAAAATATTAGCTGTATTTTATAGTATTTTTCAAGCTTGTTGGATAGAAGAGAAAGGGTTTCTTTCGAAATCGCATTTATCAGGTACCGCCTCTTATTAGCAAAGAGAATTTCATCTATAATTCTGTTACTTGCGAAGATTAAACAATGCAGCCCCAGTTGTAAAAAGTAGTATATTCTCTTCTTGTTTATTTTATTGCTTGATTTACAGTCTACTACAAAAAAGGTTGTATTTGCCATTCTATCATAAAATGGATTTTCGCCCATAATCCTATTATTTGGGAAAATACATAAACTCATCACAGTAATAAAGAAAATAACTCTTTTGAGTGATGGCGCCTATTTAAGAAAACCAAGGTGATATCAATATTTTGAAAACTCAGTGTGTATTCTAGTATTACTCTAGATACCGAACAATCTTTCTTGGTTAACCGAATCCCTATCTCTTACCGTTTACATGATATCCACGCACTACAAGCGTATCTTCAAATTATGCCCCACGTTAAGAAAGATTAACCAATTTCTTGTGTATTTATTTCTGAGGAGAAAAAATAAATATAATTGACCTATTAAAAGTCACACAACTGGAACAAAATCAACCACAAAACCGCGTGGATTTTAAATTTGCTATTGACAGGAACGAATAGACATGAATTAAACCTTATGGACAAAGTAGACAACCACAATGAAGTACAATTTATTGTGCAGTATTAGGACTTTTTTGAATTTCATTTTCTTCATCTTCTTTAGCGGCTGGAAGTGGTTTAAAAACATTTTCTAAGTAATAGCAATAGTGTTAGCCTTTTATTTATAACTTTTGGCCTATCCACCAGTAGGTTTTTTTATGGGTGGTATGTGTACTCTTGGTTGTATTAATTTCCGTGTTGCTTTCCAGAGGGAGTTTTCAAACATTCCTATAGAAGAACCAGGGCAATCAACCGAACCTTTACGTTTGGTAACACCAAATGAAGTAAAAGACATCATTACGAAAGACTTAAATGCAAAGAAAGCCTCCGGCTACGATTTGATTACAGACTAAGTAATCAAAGAACTCCCCCGGGAGTAAAGGAGTATTCATGCTTACACAACTTGTAAATGCCGCTTTCAGATTAGCATACTTCCCAGCCCAATGAAAAGCAGCAGAAGTTATATTAATCAAAAAAACAGGTAAACCGCAATGAACCTGCCTCATACCGACCCAGCAGCCAGGTCGTCGATACCATCAACAAAAACTTTGAGAAAAAAGCTATTATGCAGCGGCATTCTTAGATGTCAGCCAGACGTTCGACAAGGTTCGGCATCTGGGGCTGCTATTACAAACTCAAAAAAGAAACCTTCCACATGAAATGTATGCTATCTTCAAATCATAATTAAGTGAGAGAAATTTCAGGGTCATAAATCTGAGATAATAGTAGTACACCCCATAACATCAGGAGTACCACAGAGTAGTGTGCTAGGCTCGATTTTGTACGACATTACAACAAAACATATATGAGATAGAGGAATGGACTAAGAAGTGACGAATTAACGTGAATGAGACTAAGTCAACTTGCTTTTACAAAATGCCGTGAAAACTCACCATCAATAACATTAAACAATACCCACCACAGACGACGTCAAATATTTGGGTATTCACCTTGACAAGGACTAACATGGCTTACGCATGTTTCGAAAAACCGCAAGCAGTTAGGATCCAAGTTCCAGAAACACTACTGCCTACTAGGCAGGAACTCTCCGCAATAAATTACTAGCATACAATGTCGTCCTTAACCCAGGATAGACTCACGGGTTACAGCTTTGGGGAACGGCATCAACATCAAACATAGACATCATCGAGAGGTTCCAGTCAAAAGTGCTACGTACTATGGCAAACACCCCCTGGGTCGTGACAAATAAGAACATCTACAGTGATCTAGAAGTGCCTACAGTAAGTGATATGTTCATGGAGTGTAATGCAAAATACCTCCAACGCTTAGGAAGACATCCGAATGTGTTGGCAATCAACTTGCTCGATAACAATCAGCAAACAAAGCGGCTAAAGCGTAAGACACCACTGGACTTGGTATATAATCAATAAAAACTTTTACACTTTTAGATCTGCATGTAGCATAGGATACGGAATATTATGCTTAATTTAAAATTATTTACTATATAACATATAGAGATTATTGCTCACTGGAGCAGATCTCTCTCACGTTATTATTATCAGTTCACAAAAATGTTAAATATTAGTTATCTAATAGATCGCATTGTAAATAATAAAGCAAACAAAAATTAGGACTAATAAACCGTTTACTCAAAGCCTCTGCAAAGACCGCAACAGTTAAAAATTAGGTACAAAACCTGCTTCATTCGCACAACATGTACCAAGAAGGTGCTTTTTTATGCCTAACACATTTTCAAATGCCACCCATGTTAAACCTTTTCTCTCCATCTGCCGTGTGTAAACATTGCGTACACTGTGCATGTATCTAAGTTCTAATGTTTCTCATAGTCGAATATATCTCTACGATTTCCCAAATATCTGCTGCAGGTGCAGTAAAAATATTATTGTAGCATCAGAATCGTAGATTAAAGCACATAACTTTGGCTTTACTTGTATTAAGTGCATCACGCCGTTAGAAACTTTTTTACTTTTTCCTCCACAAAATTTATTATGAGTAGTTTTAACTCTTTGAGATTATTTCTATTACTATTTATGCCTACATCATTTTTATTTTATTTTGAAGTTTGTATCAGTTTATTACAAACATCAATGTCCCAAAGTGTTTGATCATTCTATGTAGCAGACAAGAATTTTCTAGTTACTATATTGCCTACATACCTGATGTGAAGTTGGAAGAATCTTTCCGATTTTATATTGCAAACTTCTTCAATAACGAGCGCACCTAGTTTTACGGTTTTGCAGCAGGTTCAAAGACCAAACCGTAGTTCGGGGGTGTTGCATGAGCCCCTGTGAAAACAAAAAGAATAAAACGACCGAGAACTAGTTCTACAAGATCAGTCAATCCGATTAAGGGCACTTCTGTTAGTTCTCAGGGGAGTCGTAAGGCAAATAGAAGGAGATAAGGCCATGGAGAGCTGGAATTTAAGCCCGGGATGGGATAAGAGGAACGGCGATATAAAATTAGGCTCGCTCGATGCTAAAATTCAAAAATTAAGCGGTTTCCGGTTACTAATTCTCCAGAAATACCGACGGGAGCACGAGCAGCATTTTTGCATTATTTAAGCAAGCCAGAAAACGCAAGCGGTAAATTTACGCACAGGGGGATAAAACTGGAATAATTTCTTCTGATTTTAGGCACAGGTGTTGGGGCCAATAAATTTCACTTACTGTGCAATTCACCGTGTAACGGCTGCGAAATTATAGTTGGTGTATTTAACCGGAAGAAGTATAAGCCTAATTAAAATCAAATTGAACAGGTATCATGGTAATTAATTATTAATTTTCATTAAAGGCGTCGGCGTTTCATAATACCTTGCTAATCCTAGCTTGGCGTTAATAAAAGCAGATGACATATTAATTTGACAGTTAACATTTTGACTTTCATGTGAGAAGTCGTATTTTCTTAATGAAATTTCTGTTAGTAACTTCAATTAAAATGAACATAAATTATTTACTTCACTTACTCATTCTTTACAGAGTCATGAATATTTAATTTCGTTTGAAGAGTTCTTAGTGAATTAAACATATATTCTAAACAGCTTTTTGTAAAATAACTTATTCATCTAAATTCGTTTTGTTGCCAAGGAGGATTTTCATGAAGCATGGTCAAGTTTTAAATAAATAACAGTTTGGAAGAGCAGGCGTTGGAGAGAATATTGGCAATAATCCGCACGAGCACGTCTTGCGGTTTAGGAACCCTTACTGTGAAAACTGAGAAACAACATCTGATTAGACCATAATTCAATTTCGACTCCAAAGTTTCACTTACAAGATGGGTGAGATCACGCCATCCTTGGGTTTAATTTATAGAGGAAATACGTTGAGCCCCTCAACATTTATGGTTAATTTCTCACAGCGGATGTGAAATTAGGACGACCCTGTATGTAGTGGGTGTCCATAAATGCTATCGTTTTTGGCATGGAAAATTATTTACCTTTATCGTACTACTAGAACAAAAGGAAGCTTTTAAAGTAGAGTATTCTGTACGAATACTAGTTATAGGAAATATTTTAGTCCTATTGTTATCAACAATACGTTTTTGTCTACTAATCTGTTTATTATCAATACCTACTTCCTTCGAGTCCATTAGCGATACGTGTGCTCTTTGTCTGTAAACTATTATTTTTATTGTTTTCATTTCGTGTGTTTCTTGCTTTATTATCCTAACGCAATAACAGACAATCAAATTACCAAGATTTGTTTTTAATAAAGATATGAAATGTGTAATTTTAGGTTAACATGGTGTTTGCACAGTAGAATAAATTTATTTTTGAAGTCTTACTCGATCCGGCGGGCAACACCAAAATGGTATTTAGCAGTACTCCTCTCGTTCTTGCTTTAACCAGTTCCCATAGCTAATAAAGCAGTCCGCTATTACATTTTCAGTCAGCACGTACATAGCATTATTCAATTGAACCACGAAACACGCAGCGTTTGTAAAGGAAAGTCTGACGGCACATCTGTACTTACAGAGGACACTATACGAAATATTCAACAGTGGTCCCAACAAGTCAATAAGATATTTGTCTCGTCAAACAGACAATGCGCATAGTGTTGTTTGTGTAACTGAGTTACTGAACATTTGCATTGTAGGTTTGCAAAACTAGTACTGCATAGGTATATGTTGATCGTTCCAAAGTTGTTGTCAGCCAATTGAGGAAATCGCTGCCAATACTGAATATTGTTTAGTGATAACCTCAACAGTGATAACATTTTAGATGTGACATTATTTAGCGATAATGTAGGGTGGCATCTTTAGTGGTTACATAAATTCTGAAACCTAACATACGTGGTGTATCAAAAATCTTTATACATACAGAGTGATTTTTTAAAAAGTAAATTGCAGCAAGCCTAGAAAAAAAGCTATTCCGTCTGCAGTCAGCTGTAATGAGCTTTGAATGACATTTACCTGTATGTCAAACTGTGTGACAGTTCAGGTAGTTGAATATTTTGGCCCAACAAAATGTGAAAATGAACAAGTATTTAGTTGCAACTGATTTGTAATTTATTAAGGTAAGTAAATTACAGGTTTTTCGTCAAGATTTCTTTCTTTCTGTTACAATTTTCATATTGTCAGATTCTAAAGCTTAATATAGACGGGACAATCCCTATGCTACTGCAATTGACTTTTTAAAAAATCACTTTGTATCAGAAGACTTGACAACCCCTTAAAATTGGGACTTGGATTGCATAGACGAGAAATAGAATAATTGGGTCAATTTTTTTAAATAGAACATTAAAGTCGGCAATTATCAGCAAGTAGTATTCAGAGCTTTTGTCGATTAACTCCACGATGATAAACTTCAGCTTGGATTCTTCCAGCAACAGGTCACACAGTAGGTGCAACTTTGAATTTGTTGAAAGCATTTCTGGCCACCGCGATCGCCCGACTTAGTCCATATCGATTATTTTACGTTAGGACTATTAAAAATATGGTATGCGCAAATCGTTTACACACAATTATAAGCAACACTCTTTTATTCATTTCCTGCGTATTAAAAGTAAACAAAAGTTTGATGAAACGTGTTTTTACTCTTTTGAACTGTAATGAAATTATCTCCTAAAATTATGTTTTATTGCGTTCAGATTAACTTTTGGAAAAACTAACGCCCAATATATATCGTAGTTGTTAACAAGGAAAGTTTTCAAAAGTCTCTGAAATGGGTTTGATTCAAACTTCAGTTGAATTACAACCAAACAGAAATTCTTAATTATCAATCAATCCTCTTATGGGGTTTCAGAAAATATTACTGTTAACTTTATTTTCCGTGTTACTTTGAATTGTAAAGACAAGCTTTATTTATATAACATGCAATTATCTATAAATAATACAAAGTGCATGGTGATATCTAGAGAACTCCTACGCTGCAAAATGGTCATTGACGACAAACCTGTAGAGCAAGTTATGGATGGCATTTACCTACCTAGGGGTTGACATATCAAGTTTCGGGGATTTATATAAGGAAGTTCGTCAACAAACGAATAAAGCCTCGATGATAGGTTGCCTGCACGATGTAATATGGAACAATAGGTACATGACGATCGAAAGTAAGACACAAATATACAAAACATGTATAAGGCGAGTAATGACATATGCTGCCGAAACACGCGCAGGTACAAACAAAACCAAGCGACTATTAAGAACAGCTGAGATGAAAACTTTAAGAACAATAGCAGGCAAATCTCTCCGTGATCATATAAGAAATGAAACGAATAGAGAGATGTGCAACACAGAAGATATTGTGAGATCGACGAGACAGAGAAGAAGAATGTGGAACCAGTACATCACAAGAATGGACGATGGCAGACCAGTAAAAATAGCAAGAAACCAAAGACCAGAAGGCTCCCGACCGTCAGGACGACCATACAAAAGGTGGAAGGAAAACTGGCAGTCCATATCCCAAGATTGAAGAAGAAGAAGAAGAAGAAGAAGAAGAAGAAGAAGAAGAGGAAGCTTTATTTGTTTGATTTTTTATCTTCCGCCTACTTTTGTTGCTGTAATAAAAAAAAATTAAATGCTTTATTTTAATTTAAATTTCACTTACTAGCATCAGTGATTGGCCGCAGTAGAGCAAATAGACAGAATAATAATTATTATTACAATAAATTGGAAGCAACGTTGACAACACAAAATTAATTTAGACAACTTAGCTTTGATGAATATGGTTTCTACAACAATGAAAATTAAAAACGCAATAAAATAGTAAAGAATATGACTTACTCGCTTTACTTTATGATTTCAATCAGTGGTGCTATAACGGTAGTCCACTGACCCCAAGGGTGCCACATGGCTATCCTCGGAGGTCTGCAGGTGCAACACTGAATTCTAATACCGCAAAATTAGACGCGCTACAACCCCTGTAATAGTCAGAAGTAGCACAATTGTCTGGTGGCAAGGCACTCAATCGCTTCTCCAAGTTGCCAGATCAGGTAAAATTTGAATAGAAATGAAATTTCACCAGAAGTTAATGTATTGATCCTATTGATTTTTAATTATTTATCTGAACCGAATTTAAGCTTCAAGGTGCAACTGCAACTATATTCAAACAACGAAATATTGAACTAATAAAAAAATTTATATTGTTGCTCAAAACATCTTGAAAATGCACTAAACATTAAGAGGACAATATCTACTACATAGCAACAAGTCATGCTAAACTAAGTTTTACATTAAAAACAGTTTAATATGCAGCAAATAAATGAATAGTTTTAGGAAAGTGTTTTTCCTTAATTCACAATTCATGGGAAGCGGTTCCTAAAAACATTTAACTGTAATGAAGGTTCGTAGCCTTCCAATGTTTAAAAATTGCTAGCTTAAATAAATTTCCTTTGTGTATGATTGGTGTTGCCGTCAACACAGAGTCTTATTCTTATTTTATTCAGCGTTCAGTTGAAACTATTCTTCAACTTCCAAATGAAGGCTGTAACCGATGTTACTCTTCACTGATAATAATTTCAGATCAGCAAAACTTCCCCCAATAAATCCTTTAGCTTAAGAGCTACCATAAATTGCCGTGATCTAGTTTTCTAAGTTTTACACGAAATCCATTACACTACCCTTTCATAGTCATTAAATTATCCTTTACTTTGGCAGCATATACTCAACACGGCACGCTCAGTATTTATCTTACATGAATTTCTCCGTTTTGCATTCAAGTGCTCCCATTAACGTTATTACGCAGTGAATAGATCAAGCGCTTAAAAGTTGTTAAATCAAAATTGTTAACCCTAAATCCCGCAGATAGCATTCTCTAAGCCGAATTAACTGCGCCATTAAATTTTAGTATTTCGTATTGTGCACTTTTCGAGCACATAAATTTACAGTAGTTTTCAGTCTGTTTGCTTCTGAACAGAGGAAAAAATAAATTGTTGTGTGTACTTTATACATTTTATTAGCTTCTTTCTTATTTGGACCAAAACTGTACTCGAGGGTGCAGTATGTTGCACCAGAAGAAATCTTTTACAAGTTTAGCTTGGTATTCGCATTCCTTTAAAGAGTCTTTGTAATGTTATGTGCGCTGAAATGGCTTACGAAGGAAACTAATATATTAGAGAAAAGCTTTCCCAAGTACAATCTACTTTACTGCGGCGCCATTTTAGCTGCTGTAAATAAAGTTCCTTAAAATTTAACAGCGGTTGCTTTGTTCTGTAAGAGCCGGCGCAATCTCGGCGTATGTAAGAGAATAGTTGGAAGCAATTTATTTAAACTTTGTAGGATATTAAAACTAAAAGTTGTATCGCCATTGTGTCGACGCTTCCCAATGTTAACACGGTTATAAAATTTTATGAAACTAGCGTTTTGCGCTGCATTGACTAATTGAGTTTCTGTTTAGTGCATTGTATAGAAATTGGTTTCCTCGTTCGCTATTGGATGCTAATCCTCTGTGAACAATATATTTGCGTTTGTACAACAATGATGATATTGACTTATTCAGATAATTGACCAGACGTTTAAAACGGCTTATGGATACGGTTTTTAGTATACTAATGCAGGGTATTAATTTGAAACTCTGTATGTAAAATACGTAATGAACTTTTCTAGAAAACGTTTCTACAGCATAGAGAGGAAATCATCACGACTCCTAAGGTAACCTTCCCCATTCAACCCCTTAGGCTCTCGGAATCCCAAGAAAGAAACTTCGAATTGTAACACCCACTTTGTAATACCTAATTGAAAGGCACTTAAAAATGCTGTCTAATAGTTGCAAACTTTTTTTTGTCGGCTTGTTTTGAAACAATTAAAATATTAAAACGCTCCTATCCGAGTTATAGCAATATTACAACAGATATTCAGCAGTGTGTCATAGAGGGAGAAAAATAGTAAAGGGTGGAAATTGGGATATATTAGCTCTACACACTAAAGAGGAAGTAGAACGGAATGTAAAAATAATAGGAGTATTACGATAAGATAATCAATGGGAAGATTGTACTAACAAACACTTAAGGAATGAATAGAAAAGGAACAAATAAAAATTGAGAAAGAACAAAGAGATTTTGTGGCTGGATGATTCTGCGTAGACAACATCTTCACTTTAAGTCAAGGGATAAACAAAAAAAGCAACAAGAAATAGAAGACGCATTATCTTAGTTGACTTGCAAAAAGCGTATGACACGGTTGCAATATCCAGGTTGTTTAAAATAGTCAGCGAAATTGGTTTGTCTCAGGATTGCGGATATTTATAGCGACCGAAACAGCGTGATCAAAGCGGGACAGAGAATATTACAAGCACATTACAGTCACTAAAGGACTGAGACTGGGCCGTTTCTTATCCCCTACATCATTAAAACTATACATAAATGACGCGTTGAAAGAATGGCAAGTCAAACACAGCAGAATGGGAAGAAATATAGAAGAAAACTATCTCCGTACCTTACTTTTTGCCGACAACAGGTACAAAAACTACGACAAAACTAAATATATGGTGACGAAAGGGAGAGTTCGTGGCATGCAAATAAAAAGAAATGTGTAAACAATGGGGACAATTATATCACAAGAAGGTAACAGCCAAAAAGAGATTACAAGTAAAGTTATGTAAGCAAAACAAGCAACTCAGAAACTAAATTCGTTACTGTAATCAAAACAAGTACACAAGGATATTGAGAAAAGAATATATAAGACAGTAGAAATCATATTCATACGGTGTGGAGAAGTGGGAGACGACAAAAAGATATGAAGAAAATACATAAGCAGCAAAGATGGACTTTTTGCGAATAAGCTATAGGACAAGTCGATTGGATCAAGTAAAGAATACGGAAATAAGGCAAAACATGAAGAGGGAAAAAAATAACAGAAACCGCAGAAGAAAAAATACCAGGGCGGTATAGCCACATGAGAAGCATGCAGCAACAGAGATGGTCACAGAAAATTTGGAGCTGGAGAACGACGAAAAGAGATCGGCCACCTAGAAGCTGGAGCGACGAATAAAAGAGAATACAAAGTCAAAACCTACAGGAAGGAGACTGGAAAGACAAGACTATTTGCATTTTAAATGCCCAAAACCGCTTTCAGCTATATAAAACCTCGCTATATACAGGGTGTCCCGTAACTTATCAGTAAGCGACTCGTACGGTCTTCTCTAATGTCCCCTTAATGCAAATATGTTCAATTTTGCAGATCCGTAGTTTCTATTCTTCTCATCATGATTATTAAGTTCCAAACTTTGGTGTCATCAAAACCAAAAATATAGATCCACTGCCATTAATGCAAAATGGACCTCAGTAATGCCACAAGAAGTTTAAAAAAATAGAGTAATAGTTTATGGTATTGAAAATGTTTTGTCTGGAAATTTTGCTGCATTCATAATTTTACAAGTGGCGGCATGAATATTCCCAAATTTTAAAAATGAAGTTTGTATGTATATCGGTTGTACAGCGGAGCACTGTGGACGCCTATCATATGGTATTCGAAGTCCAGTACAATTCGCGCTAGTCAGTACTCGGATGAGTGGACCAACATAATGGCATATGCAACCGGTCGTGCTTCGGAGGGTACATAAAACGGGTCTAGGACACTTCGCCCAAAGTCCATGTCGCCCAACGCTACATTCTGCCCACAACGATCAAAATTACTAGAGAGTCACAACGCCCAACGTAACCACATCGCCCATTTCTAAATAACCGTCAATTTTCCTTCGGCTAAGGTCGGCTCCTTGCCTGTTTACTTTAGTATATGTACTAATCTACTAATATTTAACATATGTGGGGAACACAACACCCAACGCGATTACATCGCCCAATTCGAAATGCCCACAACGCGCAAAGTTAGGACAGGGACAGAACGCCCAACGTGACCACATCGCCCAATTCCAAACTCTCCACGATGCCCACAACGCCCAAAGTTAAGACAGGGACAGAACGCCCAACGTGGTCACATCGTCCAATCTGAACTTACATTGTAGAATCATCGTCCAACTACAAAAGTAGATACAGGTTATATTATTAAAATCAACAACAAAATTGACAGCTATATCTCTGTAGTGCGATGGTCCAATATTTATTCATAAAAATAATGAATTCCTTGTAAAAAATTAGTCCATAAAGCATCTGTTAATATTCTGATATCTTCAAAAACAACGTTATAGTACTGACAAAATGACATACACATTTTAATAATATAACCTGTATCTACTTTTGTATTCTTCAATAAATAAAACACAGTCGATCCCACAAAATAATATAATTGTTAAGGTGTAGATTAAGAAGTTAACGTTTTCGTGACCACTATGGGCACATCTTCAGACTATAAAAGCAATACAAATCGAAATGTAACAAAGCAATAGCAACCAAACAGGTACACTTACCCCGTAAAAATTAATGAAATATGTAGAAATCGTAGGGAAAAATTTTTTTAAAAACAAACATATTAAACGTAAATCAAATCCATGTAAAAATTAAACTTAAGCAGTATCAACGTCGAAAATAAACAATCTTCAGAAATAAAATAAAATAAAATAAAATGAGGCACTCTCTAAAAACATATAACTAAACGAATTAAGGCAACGCCGAAAAATAAAACTACGAGAGAACGGTCTACATAATGAATAGAATGGGTTTAAATTTAAATTTCAAAAACTCCAGCAAAACTACTCTATTAAGAATTCCCTGGAACTCATTAACTCCCTGAAGAATTTTAACTTACCTGTCCACTTTATGTTGGTATCTTTTGACGTCTCCAATTTATTTCCCAGCGTTCCTAAATATGAATGCTTTGACCTTATTTCAAATTTTCTCAATGATTCCGATTTATCCGACAACCAAGTCAATATTATTCTCAAATTACTCAAACTTTGCTTACAGCAAGAATTTTTCTCTTTTAACAACATGTTTTTTACCCAAACCACTGGCCTCCCTATGGTGTCCAGCTTATCTCCCTTATTGGCTGATATCTTTTTGAATCACTTAGAAACAGATAGTATTTTTAAACACCCAACCTTGGGCGTTCTGTCCCTGTTCTAACTTTGGGCGTTGTGGACATTTAGGGCGTTGTGATCATATTCAGAATTGGGCATTGTGGTTGCGTTGGGCGTTGTGTCCCTCTAGTAATTTTGGGCGTTGTGGGCAGAATATAGCGTTGGGCGATATGGACTTTGGGCGAAGTGTCCAGGTCTCCATAAAACCGTTGGTTCCGGTTGTCATACGAACATCTTTAACTATCGTAAACCATGTAGTGGAACTTCTCTTCTCTGTTCGACGGAATAGGTTAGCCTCCTGCCCGGCATACGTGAAAAGAGGGTTCATGGAATCTACCTCATTATAGGTAATTAACATGCAATTGGCCTATACACAGAAGAAAAAGAAGTTTGTATGTGTCAGTTTCATAGTTCACATTTGAGTCGACTTATATTAATTGTGATTTACGTTCCTATTACGTTAGATCGTGTATTTAAAGTATGGAATTTATGTTTGATGAATATGTTGATATGATTTGGATAGTTGATGAGTGACGTGGTAATTTTAATGCGACGGCAAGATTGTACAGAGAGCGCTATCCGAACAGAAGACATCCTGTTACTCGGATCATCAGACATGCCGATCAAAGGTTACGCGAAACTGGCAATGTTGGCCCTAATACGGGCTTCCGAGATGGTCGACAAAGAATGCCAAATGTTGAGGAAAACTTCTTAGAGATAATTGAAGCACAGCCAATGTCAAGTGTTCCAGAGCCTTAGAATCGCATACGTCTAGTTTGTATCCTTATAAAAAATTAAGGTTCAGCATTTGTTGCAAGCTGATTATCCACAACGAGTCCAATTTTGTCAGTGGCTTCAGCAGCAGCGCACTTTAGGCCATAACTTCACCAACAGAATTTTGTGAACGGACGAAGCTACATTCACCCGCGACGGTGTGTACAATTTACAAAACAACCACAATTTGGGCTCATGAAAATCCTTTCGCCACTCAGTATCGAAATCATCAAGTTCGGTTCAGTGTTAATATTTGGGTAGAAATTGTAGACATTTTCCTAATTGATCCGGTTATCATTCCAACGCCTAAACTTATTTACATTATTTAAATGGGTTAGTATTAGTTCTATTGGAAAATGTATAATTAGGGGTGATATGGAGTGGGAACAGGATGGATGGATTTTCGTATGTCAAAATATGGTTAAACCAACACTATCATGAAAGGTAGATAGGATGGGTCGGTCTTGTGCTTTGACTTCCAAGATCTCCAGACTTACCACATCTAGAGTTTTATCTGTGAGTCTTTTTGAAGAATTTGGTATATCAAACCCCTGCAAATGACATCCAGGAACTGGAAAATCGCATCAACCATGCAGCAGCATTTGTACTTGTGCACACTGCACATTCGTAATGTGCAGAACACAATTGCTCGGAGTGCTGTAGGTTGTGTGAATGTTGACGGTGGTCACATTGAACCTATTATGTGGTTACTTATTCATCTTAAACTTTCTGCTAGAAAAGTTTTCCACAAATTGAAATGATCTACCACAATAAATTATAATTATTAGTACTACTATGGTGGCAGTATAATAATTAGTATTATTAGTATTATTAAAAATGATTACGTTATTATACAAAATACTTTATGCTAATTTTGACTTTAACTTCTAATTTGTAAAATTTTTCCAAACTTGTTAGATTGCTAAATTGGGATATAATTAAAAAACCCTTTTTCTAAAAATTATTAACTTCCTGAAAATGTGAGCGCAACTAAACTTAATGGAAAAGTCGGATAATAGCAATTTAAAGCAAACTAAACATGTCTTGGAAAGTAAAAAGCGTAAATACGCCTGCCCACAGCGGTTTGTTAAATATATTTATAGAACGTCTATTTCTGCAAGGCTCAGTTAGTAATTAATTAAATAAGATAATGCGCTCAGTGTATGCTTATAAAATATTCTCTCTTCTATGTAATGGTACTGAATTAATGTTTATATTATTTCGAACAGTTTATAATTTGCTTAGAAATAAATTATATTGCTATTCTGGACTACCTCGCACAGGATAGCTATAATAGAACCTTATCATTTCGTATACCCAAGAAGGTTAAGTGGAAAATATAGCGAAACGGACCCTACATGACCCAAGAACGGTAAGGTTGTATTAGTATTTTTGACGGAAGATTAGAGCGGGGAATACATTATAATTATTTTTGCGACCTCTAGTCGATTAAGACGTCTTTATTATTGGTATTAAAATTAATAGCCAGAAATACGCAAGCTAACTTATGTTACAGCATTAATTTCTAAACCGTTTTTCAGCAAAGTTCTATTTAAACGATTCCTTACACACACACACATACGAAACTTTATCCTGCAATAGAACTTCCTATTGCAACTTCACTATTACCAGCTCCCAGCTTGAGATATAATGAAATAGTAATTTAACGGCAAAACGGTTTAAAACGAGCTTCCTCTCATGTGCAACTTGCAGGCTGACGCAAATTGTTCATTTTATCTTAGAATAGAATGAAGGTTAGCTTTACATATGTGCAATTAACTTTCGATCGACGTCAGGTCCTTCTGTAATGACAGTTTGGTTGAGCACAATGCGGATGATAAATGTCTTGACGTCATCTAATCATTATCTGTTCCTTTTTGAAATTGAAATTCCTCTGGAAAGGAAATTACGGAAGTTTGAAGTGTGTTGTGCCTTATTTATTTAAGCTTACTAACCAAACACTTATTGCCGAAAGAAAATATATTATTTTAATTAAGTGCCTGTTTCATTTTCCTCATCTAGATGACGTGTTAATGGAATAACTTTCGAGTAAATGTAAAATGTTGAAACTAGACTCTTACGTCATTCATGTCAGGTAAAACAACAACAAATTTCAAGTTTTGCAAATCAAAAAATAGATTAAATTCGATGTTACTTTAGAGACCATGGAATTATAGTTAGCACGATCAAAATCATATATTAAAAAAAATAATTTAGTAAATATATTTATCTAATGAACTTAATTGTTAAAGTTATAGAAGAAATCTTTAATTAGTAATTATTACTCTTTTATAAGGTATCCAGTGTAGAAAGTTCCAAGAAAACAATAATCTGATTAGGCTGACGATTGACTTACTTATTTCTTCGTCTATGATGAGAATTTATTCACAATTCCAGTTCTGATCAATATCCTAAATTTTAGAGCTACTAATTTTCAATAAAATGAAAGATTTAAATTTTTTAGTATCCATAAACTGCAGCCCCTTTAAAAACTTTTAAAGCCTCGCTGAAAACTTTACAGTCTTTTAAAACTGCAATCTCTCGTGAAATTTGCTTTTTATGTCCTCTAAACTTTTAACTGACACATCTTGCAACAATTTCCCTAGAAATATTGTCGCGAAGTAGAGTCATGAGGCCTAAGCTTCTAAAACAGTTTTTGAAAGTAGGTTATTTAACTTCTAAAAGTAACGTATGCAAAAAATAATAAATTCAATGGTACAATCGGGAAGTTACGTTACTGAGCCTTAAAAGTGTAATTTGTTTGAGGTGTTTTAATGAAATTACCGGTAGTCTATTACCTTGACTTTGTTATTAGTATACAGGATTGATCACATCTACAGGACACTGACATACACAAGAATCAGTCTATTATGTATGTATACTACTTGAGCGGGAACTACCGACCATAACAAAGAAAACATTTACCGAAACAAAACAATTAGTTAAAGTTTTCTGTTTGCAAGAACGTGTATGATGATTTGTAAACTAGATTTTCCAAGAATTCTACTTTTAAATGACAACCCTCGCGTGTCTACCTCAACGATATAGTTTACTTATTTATAGTTGTTTTTATGTAATAGTCTATTTTAAAGTATATTACTGTATCTTCATGGCTTGTATTTTTTAAACAAACTAAGGAAGCACGCTAGATAGCCCTTACATTATCTTAAACGATATATTGTAAACATGCCTTCAAAGTCATAGTGCAATCTCAACAATTAAACTACCAAATTTAAATTTCATTTACTTGATTTACTTGCATTGTATTGCTTTGCCGGCATCGTTTTTGAGCAATTTTCTCATTCGTTTTACTTCTTGTATTTAAATGCGGATTTGAAGAAAATATTTCTCATAAGCCACAATACGCTAAGATCTAGTTTACGTTCGCTGGCAGTAAATCAAAAAAATCACACAATACTCCTTTAGCTACATGGGTACGCTTTTTATTTCGATACCCATCATTGGGTAAACTAGTGGGTAAAAAACCCCAAGAGATAAATAAGGCAAGGACATATTCGCACCTTATTAAGGAAAATGAAGTTAACTCCACCTACGCTGCTACAACCCACCACACACAACTTCCCAATTCGTGGGCTGGTACATATTTAGCAAGAGATATTTGATCACAAAAATGACATCCTAAACACCAAATTTCTGCTAAAGGGTAGAAGCTATAAACATTCTCTCTTCATAAATTTATTATATGATGCTTTCTGGTCCAGGGTAAAGAAATAACATTTCAAAATTTTGAATAGTAATAAACGTATGTCAGGTTCTTTTATAAAAGACGCGTTTTAGTCGATAAATTACGAAATAATTGGGTTTTTGAAAATCTGGCTCTTTAGCATGGTAGATATTCAGATAGTTAAATTTGAATAACCACATCTTTCACACTTGTTTAACGTCGTTGTAATTTAGTTATTACTGCTGAAAATTTCATCAGAATTTTCAAATAATTTAGTAAAACTTAGACAACACCTTCTCCAGAAACAAAATTACACAAAGATGACTCTTGTCAACTACGGATGACGCATTGAACGGGCCACCAGTACTTAGATAAGGTGAAGGAAGTACATACATATTGAATTCAGTTTCATGTTCAGTTAGTAGTAATTAGCGTAGGGACCTCGGTGAAGCAGTGCGAATACGCACTATCACTCGAAGTCACAGTAAAATGCGGCCTGTTGTGTTGTGTGCGATTAAATGCTACCCGCAAAGTAATCACATACACCGATTCTTTATTAAAAAGTAGTTACATAAACACGTTACACGAAAATAAACTTTAGCAAAGCTATTACGCAAGTTGCCTCAAACACTACCGTTTCGTCTGA
>JABXWE010020160.1:0-11452 GCA_014611495.1 Limonius californicus | reverse complement strand
CTTGCACGATATTTCTTTATTTCCTTTTACGTCACAGGTATCCGAACTAAATTCGACAGGAGCAATTATAATCTTTAATTGTCCAAAACCAACGCGGGCATTTTGCTATCACTTATATATATATATATATATATATATCCGACGGTTAAGTCGATTTACTTTTGCTCTACAGCAAACAAAAACGGTACGGTAATAAATCGTAAGATAGCGAAGCGCCGCGATGAAAAGGAAACGAATATGCAACGTTACAACCGTCTGTCTCAAGGGTCTTACTGTCACTCGATAAACATTTACGACCCTCGATTGATGTTATTTTCGAAGACCGGAGTCCGGCGGAGATCTTATGCCGACTGAATTCAAAGCGCAATGAGGATTAGCACCGCCCCCTCAAAATGTTGCACCACATTACAAAATGTTACTCAAGGAGTTCTAGAAGGTTCTGGAATGTTCTAGAAAGAATCTCATGACACGTGAATTCTCGGAACAGTCAGAGGTCAAATGCGGAAAAACAAGAGCTTGCGATTTTAACACAAAGAAACTGTTGACATATCTCGAACTTCGAAAGACAAAACAAAATACCGAAATGGTAACCCAAAATAAGACTTTAATTAAAATAACATTCTATTAATTCTAACGAAGCGGCAAACAAATTACGGAATGAATTCAAGTGTAGCGGCAAATTTTAAAATCACATAACAAGTGTCATCCGTGAACATAGCCAAGGTAGTATTGTCGGTTGTTTGCAAGTCGTGCATGTAAATATTGAACAAGAGTGGTTGCAGTATACTACCTTGCGGTACTCCCGCCAATAATGGTCTTTTATTTGATACGGTAGTATTCACTCTCACCGAGTATGTTCTGTCTTTAAGAAGGACGAAATTATGTTAGTCAGGTAGTCTGGAAATCCCAGTCTTATTTTTTGTACCTTAGTCCTAGGTCCTTGTCGAAGGCATTTTGTATGTCGATAAATGCTGCTACAGTATATTTCTTATTCTCAAAGCCTGTCTCTATTAATTCGGTAATTCTCATCAGCTGGTGTGTTGTCGAGTGCTTTTTTTTAAACCCATTTGATGATGAGGTATGACATTACGTTCATTCACTATCTTTTGAATCCTCTCATGTATAACTTTTTCCAACAGTTTAGAGAGTGTTGAAAGTAAACTTATGGGCCTGTAACTTTCCGGACTGTGTTTTTCTTTACCACTTGTATGGAATGGTAGTATGTGAGAGTGTTTCTATTCACTAGGAAAGTATCCCATTCGAAGGCAGGCGTTAAATATATTTGTTAGGAAGGCCAGTGACTTTTTGGTGAGCTGTTTTAATATACTGTTTGTTATTTGATCTGGACCTGGAGATTTTTTGTTGGGTAGTTTTGAAATAAATTTCTGAATTTCTGCTGGTGAAGTTGGTTCTATCTCTGTGTGGTGCTGACTATTGAAGCTATTGTTTATTTCAATTACTTCCTATTGCTGATTTTGTACGGTGTTTGCGTCATTGGTTGTAAATACGTTTTCGAAGTGTGATGCTAGAAGATTAGCTTTGTCTTCGTCAGTTGGATATGCGTTGCCATTAGTTGTTAGTAGGGGAATGATATTAGGTTGCCTTAGTAATTTTTTGATAGCCTGCCAAATGGTTGCGTCTCTTGGCTGAAGTTCTTCAATGTATTTGTTATATAAATTATATCTGTGGTTGTCCAATTTTATCCTGACTTGGTGGGTGAGCTGATTATATAGTGTCTTAAGGTGTGGTCGTCTGCTTCGTTGCCATTCACGTCTGGTTCTGTTCTTTAGTTTAATTAAGTGCTGGTTGTACACTTATTTTCACTGCTTGAGTATACTGGTTGACTGCCTCATCAATATCGCTCGTGGAATGAATTGGTCCGAAGTTTTTGATATTTTTGTCAAGCTCTCGTTGAAACATATTCCAGTCCATTTTGCCTTCATTTAATTTTGGTAATACTGGTGTTTGCAGTGGTTCGCTATAGAAGGAGAGTGTTACCGGTAGGTGATCTGAATCAAGTTCATTCAAAACAGTTTGGTAGATAGGTTTTTGAAAGTTTTTAAGTAAACCGACATCCAAGTTATCCGGTTTATAATCTGGTCTATAGGGGTAGTAGGTATATTCTTTAGGGGCTGATATTTGTATGTTGTGATTCGTCAGTATTTGGTTTAGTCTGACACCATTCGGGTTATCAGCTCTACATCCCCAGAATTTCTGTTTGCAATTTGATCTCCAATTAGCAATTTTGGTTTATTTATGCGGAAAATTTTCGAAATATCTTCTTCTAGAATCCATTTATTGGGTTGCTTATAAACTGCGTAAAGTAAGATTTCGGTTTTATTTTCTAACATCAGGTTAATTGCTGCTATTTCTAGGTTTTCAAGGGTTAGATCCGGTAACTGGTAGTGAGCTAATTTTTGTTTGATTGCAATTGCCACTCCCCCCGATGGTGTCTGCGTTTCTCTATCCTTCCTATATACATTATACCCTGGTAACTTGAAGGTTTCTGCATTTATAAGATGTGTCTCGGTGATGCAAGCCACGTCATCGTTGTGTCTAAACAAGAACTCGATAAATATACTGCGCTGTCTCTTTATCCCATCAGCGTTCCAATTTAGGACTGTTATATTACTAATTGTGAATTTTTTATTTGGATCCATAAGAGGAAAGTAAAGGTATTAATGTTGTTAGATAGGGCATAATTTTATCCAGGTGTGGTATTAATAGCTCAATTATTTTCGATACAATACTGGTTAGTAAATCCTGTTCTTGCTGTTTGGTTTCGTGATTTCTGTTAAGTTTTGTTGGTAGTTTGGGAAAAGATCTGTTGTAGTCTTGTTGTTCATGGGAATTCAAATGTTGGCTATTTTGACTGTCAGCTACTTTTGTTGTGGTTGGTGAAATCCACGCCCGTGCTCTAGTTTGACTTAGATTTGGGGGATTGTATTGACGACTAATTTTCTGGTAATAATTGCATCCTTTGAAGTTCGCTGGATGTAGTTCTTTGCAATTCACACATTGAGGGGGGTCGGTAGGTTTTTTTGGGCATTTATTAAACTCATGATTATTTGTGCACTTGACGCATCGTGGCTCCATTTGGCAATAATTCCGTGTATGTCCGTACAGTTGGCATTTCTTGCATTGTGGTATTTCTTTAGATTTTCTTCTTACTTCCACTTCGATGATAGAATAATGGATTTTCTTTAAGTTTAAAATTTCCTTTGCGGTTGTGGAGTCTTCCAGGTCCACCGCGCATAGCGGTATTGGCTTTCTGTCCTTGTTATAAAGTTACAGGGTATTTCAGATTTATTAACTCTTCTAATACTTCGTTATCAGTGATTGAAACCGGAAGGTTTCGGATAATAACTGAAAAATTGTTTTTTTTCAGGGTCTTTAAATGTGTGGTAATTTAATTTGTTGTCATTATACAGTTTGGTGATTTTTCTATAATCCTCAATAGTGGTTAGATTAATTCTGAGTTTATCCCCTTTTTGTGCTGTCTCAAATTCTCCTATAACGTTTTCTTTAAGATCTTTTATAATTTCTTGGTGTTTTTTATGTGAAGCGTAGTGTATAAATATCGGTGGAATTCTTATTTTTGTTTCTTGCGATGTGATAGAAGAAGAATTTTGTTCGTCGGTATTCATTTGCTCTACAGCTGCAGCATGTTTACCTTGATAAATTATGTTTGAAGCACTCTGAATGTTGTCGTTTGATAAGTAATATTTGTTAGCTGCGATTAGTGTGGCGGGTTCGAAGTAATATTTTTTATTTAGTGTGACAGGGAGTGAAAGATCGTTATTATTCCTCTTACCCTTTTTGTTGTGATGAGTAATCCCCCGTGGGGGTTTGTTTGTTGTGTTGAGATATTTACCGATTTATTTTGAAGTGATAACTACAAACTATGATAAGCATTTGACCTCAGGTCAGCTCGCACTCGTTTGATAATGCGGAGAAGGAAACCGTGGAACGACCTTATTCTCCGAAAGTCAAACGGACACTCTATTTATAGGTAAACGTCGGATAATTCTTACCACTCAAAAAATAAGACATAGAGGGCGATGAACGGATACCGAGTAAACACATCTGGCGAATAGATATAATTGAAAAGCCATGTGCCAATGTGGTATACCGAAAATGCTGCATGTGTTGGCTAACCTCAACGGTGACAGTAGACCCGATGAAAATATTAACTTTTCGGCCTAGGTTGCTTTTTCGTCCGCTCAATTGTGGTTGCCTAGCAACTCCTAAACATGTAGCAATCATACACTTTTAAGAGTGAATTCACGCCGGAACGGTCGCGTTTTTAGTCCGATCGGAGAAAAAATACGTTGTTTTTTCAATAATTCCAACAAAAACTCAAACTTTCTCAATGTAAACAAACACGAAAGTTCATAAATATTTGCGATTAAATTACCGTACTTATTATACACGGTAATACAGAGTACTGCAGCAGTAGTAATTCCGATGTTTAAGAAAGGAGACAGAACAAATTGCTACAACTATAACGACATAAGTTTGTTAAATGCCTGCTACAAGATCTATGCTAAAATTTTACAGCGTAGGATCAGACCAATAGCGGAAACAGTATTAACAGAAGAACAGAGTGGATTCAGACCTGGAAGGCCGTGCATAGACTGTGTTTTTACCGTAACACAGCTCATTGAAAAACAAAGAGAATATAACTTACCAACTTTCATGGCTTTTATCGATTAAGAAAAAGCGTTTGATAAAGTAGATAGGAACCAGCTATGGAACATAATGTTCGAATATGGAATACCAGAACACCTGATAAGGACAATACGGAGCTTATGTGTAGCAACGAAATTCAATATTGACAAAGGTTTCCAAAACAGTGAAATACTAACAGCAATAAATCAAGGCCTTCGACAGGGATGCTCACTCTCCCCAATATTATTTAACCTGTATATATATATATATATATATATATATATATATATATATATATATAAATACTATAATAAATAAATGGAAAGAAACACTACCTCGACGTTCCCGTGTTAACAACAAGCATTTAGATACAATACTGTTTTCAGATGATCAACTAGTTATAGCAGACAGTGAAAACAACTTGCAAATAGTGGTTAATCGACTAGAAAGAACAGCGTTACAACATAATCTTACGGTATCTACAGCTAAAACGAAATCCTTGGTTTTCCAAGGCGAAAGACACTTAAGAGTAAAGTTAGTCATCAATAATGTAATAATTGAACAAGTCCATCTCTTTAACTATCTTGGATGCGATATCTCTTACATAAAAAATAACGACCCTATTAACAAAATACAAAAGTTTAAATATATGTGCGGCACAATCAGAAGACATCTAGGAAAAAGGATCAGTAGAAACACTATGATGAAGCTGTATAAAACAATAGCAGTCCCAATTCTACTATACGGCTCCGAGACCTGGACACTAACGGCTATACAGATGTGGTCAATAGAAACTAGCACAATGAGATTTTTAAGACCGGTAGCCATATATACTTTGATGGACCACAAACGAAAGACATTCGAGAAGAATTAAATATTTTTAAACTACGTCACAAAATCAAAGAATACCGCACCAATTGGTCTCAACACGTTCGACGAATGGAAGAAAGCCGCATACCTGAAATTATAGCTAATTACAAACCAAGAGGCAGCAGGCGAATAGTTCCACCAAAGAAAAGATGGAACGATCAGTTATAAAATTTTATAAAATATGTGAAGACGGAACAGACCTACAAGGACTAACTCGTGACGGAGATGATGATGATGATTATACAGGGTAGGCCAGGTAAATGATCGCCTCTTGGAAGTAGTTGACGCAATCCGACGTACCTAGAGATGGCAACCAAAATCACTTGTTCTTCATTTATAAAATTGATCAGTGTTGCCTACTTCTGACAAAACTAAGTCGGGTTGTCAATTTACTAAAATTTTAAGTAAGATGTTTTCAAACAACAAAAAAACAGATTGTTACTTATTTTCGGCGAACGCCGCAAAAATGCGGCTGAAATTTATATATCAGGCGCCATCCAACTAGAAGACAACCGTCAGAAAAAGTATATAGACGTCTTGAAACTTCTTTAAGAAACGAAGGTAATTTGTTTAATTCTAGAACATGGTAGGTCCAGAACGATTATGAACAAGGAAAATGAACTAAGTGGCAGTGAATGAGAAATTCCATGTAAGTCAAGCAGATCTAATTACAAATGTGGGTATTAGTAGAACTCCAGTTAAAATAATTAAAAAAAAAATATTAATTCCATCCATCACTTTACTTTGCTGCACAAACTCCCCGGAGGAGATTGCAATTACTTCTTTTGATCAATTTTTTTATATTGTGCATTGTTTAGGGAAAAGGCAAAATTCTCAAACAATGGGATAGTACAATGGCATACAAAATAATTCGCACTGAATACCTATTGCCCATTATCCAATAGTTTTTTCTATAAATTACTTGGATTTCCCACAAAACATTTTACCCGGGTTGTTGGGAAATGTGCGACAGAAGCTTTTGTACCAACATGATCGCGGTTCTGCTCACTACACGTAGATTTTTGGGAATTAATTAAATAATTTACCGTGAGTTCAAAAAGTAATTACAAACGGTTGACCACGGAATAATAAAATAATGTCTAATGCAAGCTTTATATACCAATTGACACACAGGCACAGCCTGTCTAGCGCCAGTACCTAACCGACAGTGTTATGTTAGGTTAAGTTGCATGGTAATGTAAATAAATCAATTTTTGAAGAAATGAGTTCTATTATTTCAATTTAAACGATAACAGTAACAACTAAATTAGAAATGCGGTCGCACACGTCGAATGCGTTTTATTAAACGCCGCGTTATGACACCCTTGTAGTAGAGGTTAGTGACGGCGACACCCGGTGGCACAAATTCTTTGTGAATGATGCCTTGACTGTCGAAGAAAGTGATCAGCACGGTCTTCATTTTCGATTTTTGGAGACGGAATTTCTTTGGCCTGGGAGACGTCTTCGATCGCCATTCCATGCTTTGTCTCTTGCTTTCTGAATCGTACTGGAAGCACCACGATTCGTGACCAGTAACAATTGAATCCAAAAAATTTGGGTCACTGTTGGCTGTTGCAATGAAGTTGCGGGAGGGGTCCACTCGGTGCGCTTTTTGCTCAGCGATCAAATTGTGCGGGATAAATTTGGCATAGACCTTCCTTTTCTTCAAATCCTTCTCCAAAATGGTTCTAATGGATTCACGGCTATTACTCAGCTCCTGCTCCATCATTCTCAGTGTCAGTCGTCGATCAGCCGCCACAAATAGTCGGACTTTTTCGATCGTTACGGGTTTCTCGTTGTGATCAGACGACCCGGCTTTTGATCATCGTAAAGGTCCTGCCGGCCTTCACGAAATCTGGCAAACCACTCGAAAACGCAAGTACGGAACATGGCCTCATCGCCGTACACAGTTTTCAACATCTCGAATGTCTCCGTGGCCATTTTCCCCAATTTGAAACAAAACTTAATGTTCGCTCTCTGCTCCATGTTTGAGTTGTGTCACATGTGACAGCTGCACTAACTTGTTCATTCACATGCACAGCCTACCACGCAACTTCTGACAGGATGCCGTTCTGTAGACGAAAGTTCCAGCTACAATTTGGATATGAGTTGGAAACAGTTAGTTTCTTATAGCGTCCGCAGTAGTGCCAATCCCGTTTCATATTTGTCCGACCTCGTACCTCTGCGTACCCAATTTAGATATTTGTGAGAACGCTTGTTTATATTTCTGTGAATGTTAGAATTTCTAAAAATGATCGAATAGTAATACTCTGTCTTAAGAGTTCATTGTCGGTTACAACTAACATATTTGCTACCATCAATGGTACATTAATTTTGACGAATGTACAATTGCCACCAATGATTTATCATACAGGATATAAACTCAATTAACATAAAAGATATTGATAATATCTTCACTATGCAGTTAATAAAGTATAGTATAATTTTCTTTAAAAAAATTAGCGGATCTTTTAATAACACTTATAAATTTCAGATAAACTTAATATACCCCCAACTGGGCTATGTAGAAGTAAATCCAGATGAGCTGTGGGGCGATGCGTGTAGCGTTATACGGGAAGCAATTAATTGTAAGTTGAAAGTTTAATATCACAATATAGTTAACACATAATGTTTTGAAGGTGCTAAGTTAACACCATCTCAAATAACATGTTTGGGAATTTCTACACAACGAGCAACGTTTACTACATGGAGAAAAAGTACTGGAAAACCATTTCATAATTTCATTACATGGAAAGACTTAAGATCGTATTCTTTAATTCATCGATGGAATGATTCTTTGACAATGAAGGTAAGTACAAAATGTAGTCGATTTTTAATTTTTTTTATATGATTCCTATCATATTAATAAAGAGATGAAAAAGAGCTGATCAAATTGTTTATTATGAAACAGTGTATACTTTAATGTGACTTTTGCATGGTCCGTAGAACCTCTTCTGGTGTGCTACGATTTCACGCAGACAAAAATAAACAAATAATATACAGCTTATGTAATAAACTGTTAACATTTTATAGGAAATATGATTAGCTCAATGAATAGACCCGCAAAATGTACTCTGGGAATTGTCATACAATACAAGTGATTTTTTAAAAAGTCAATTGCAGCAAGCCTAGAAAAAAAGCTATTCCGTCTGCAGTCAGCTGTAATGAGCTTTGAATGACATTTACCTGTATGTCAAACTGTGTGACAGTTCAGGTAGTTAAAAATTTTGGCCCAACAAAATGTGAAAATGAACAACTATTTAGTTGCAACTGATTTGTAATTTATTAAGGTAAGTAAATTACAGGTTTTTCGTCAAGATTTCTTGATTGGCAGCTATGCTGTTACCATTTTCATATTGTCAGATTCTAAAGCTTAATATAGACGGGACAATCCCTAGACTACTGCAATTGACTTTTTAAAAAATCACCTTGTATGTAAATTACAGGTTTTTCGTCAAGATTTCTTGATTGGCAGCTATGCTGTTACCATTTTCATATTGTCAGATTCTAAAGCTTAATACTACTGCAATTGACTTTTTAAAAAATCACCTTGTATGTAGGTGGGTTTATCAAAGGGAATTTCGGTCTCTAGGTCCTATAATGTATAATAATAAACTTTTTAAAAATGCACCCAGCTGCCATTTTAACTCGACGGTTTTAGGTATTCCCAGAGATACCACGGGTTGCAACGTATGAGCGAAGATTTCGGTCACGCATCTAAGTGGTCACCGGGCTGATCATTGCTTAACTTTGATTACTATTTGGCCAGTACTCGCACTTGTCCACACTGCTCCCCCTATTTATTTAGTTCTCCAGTGTAGTGTATTGACTATTCTAGGGTATTATAGAAGACATTTTTGTAGTATATGAATGATTTGCAAAAAATTAATAGAATCCGCCAAAGTATACGAACCCACCATTGGAAAGATAGGCAACCCAAATAATCCATCACAAGGTACTACAATATCCAAATTATTAATGACGGTGTACTGAATCCGATATGCCTGTTGGTATGTTTGGTATTTTATTCTACTCAGCTTTTAAGTAAACTGTCAAGCATATTAAGCAGGTATCTCTGATTGATAATACCGTCAATATCCATTTCAGTTTCGCAGTAACTTGAGATATGTATTTTGGGTTGCCTATTTTTCCAATGGTAGACTAGTACCCTCCCATTAATCGCTCGGTGTGTTATTTAATTCAGGTAAACTTTTTCTACAACCGATATAGACCACAAAATTGCAAACTGGAACTTCCTATCGCGCTTAGTTTCCTCATACGAGCCAGCTAAAGAATCTGAAACTTGGCAACACTGTGATTTGGAGTTCGAATTACTACGTGGTATGGATGTCTTCCATTAGGAAAACGCTGAGCGTAAACCTTAGCAACCTTATTGCAGTTTCCCTCACATTGCGTAAGAATCCAAATCATATCCACGTACTCGTTTATAGCATACGCCATAATGATGGTCGCCACACAAGTGAACTCAATAACACGGATTAAAGGCGAATTTAATGCAGAATTCGTAATGTCAATTCAAAATTGATTTACTTGACACACGTGTCGAAACGCAAACAACAGATGTTCGAAATTTTTATCACAGTACCCATCCACCTGCATTGTTGTCAAATTCTACTTTTACCAAAAGTGTGATTTTTAACAGTAATTCCGAACGAAAAACCAAATTGCTAATTCAATGTTTATTAGCGATTTTGAATTAATTTAAGTTTCCTCATTAGGCAAATACATGTTTTACTTAATTTCTTATATCCATTTGGCTAAAATTCTGCACTAAAGGTATGAACTTTAACACCATCGTACAAGAAAACTAAGCTGCAGAGCAAATTTTTTTCTTGCAGTTTTGTATTAAGAATTCTTAAAAGAAAAAGTTTACCTGAAGCTTTTAAGGCAATTTAGGGTCACCCTGTATATATATACAGTGTGTCTACTTAAGTTGGCGCCATATGGAAAACTTTGTTATTATAAGTTTTACGAAAAAAAGTCATTCTTTATAAAAATCTCTGCTTTCGAAAACAATAATATTCAGCTATTCACATTTGACATCGAATGTACAGGGTGTCCACAAATTGAAAAAGTTCGATAGGAATTTTTTGACCACTTCAATTTTAAATTAAATTTTGCAAATCCTACTTGTAAAACACGTTATCTTTTATCTTAATTAACAGTCAGTCAGTCATTAAACAGTGTAATTGAAAATCCTAAATACCCATTGCGAAAAAGAGCATCTCTGCTACGTAATCCTGTTGGCAAAGATACAGTTGCAAAAATTTTAAAACAGAATAGGTTTCGTCCATATAAGCCACAATTTATTCATACTTTACAACCCAGAGAGATTATGACAGACGTTATGAATTCTGCTGTGATATCCAAGGAATGTTAGAAGATGACCGTTTCATGGCAAGACGTATTATGTTTTCGGACGAAGCAACGTTTAGTTCCAACGGTACAGTCAGTTCCCAAAACTGTAGGTGGTGGAGTGATGAGAACCCTCATTTTACCATAAAAACTCGCAATCAGTATTCATTTAAAACCAATGTGTGGTGTGGAATTTATAAAGATAAGATAATTGGGCCTTTCTTTTTTCGAAACACTCTGAAGGCAGATCGTTATTTGGACTTTTTACAAAATGAATTGGCTGATATTCTAGATGATCTACCCATAGCTGAATTACAACAGATATGGTTCCAGCAGGACGGTGCACCATGTCACAGTAGGCACGATGTTAGGGAATACCTTGGCAATATTTTTAATGGACGAGTCATACATAGGTATTCTGTGATTTTTTGGCGGCCCGATCTCCCGACTTAACCCCACTAGATTTTTTCTTCTGGGGTTATTTAAAAGAGATGGTATATCAACAAGGACCGTTTAGAAATGTAGACCATTTAGA
>JABXWE010020159.1:0-11066 GCA_014611495.1 Limonius californicus | reverse complement strand
CCAGGCATACTTCATTCTCTACTAATATACGGTCCGCGCCGGGTCTAACTCGTACCAATCGCTATTGCTACCGAGGTAAAATTTTCTAAGTCCTTGGAAATTATATTTTGTAGGGCATAAAAAATCGATTTTTTATTTTCGCGGAAAAAGATTCTTTGACGCAAACAAATAACAACCGTTAGAATAAAAAAAATATTTTTCTAAAAAAGAGGGGGGAGGGGGCCGGTGCGCTTACATAAATCCACGAGTGTAATATTTCTTTGCATATTCATATTATGCTCCATTACGCACTGAGCGATTCAGTGAAAACCCCAGCTTCCTATCTTTTTTCGTTTATTAATTAAAGGAGTTTGAAGTTTCAAACTTCCAAGCTTCGTAGAGGGCGCCCAGGAAAATTAAACGGGAGTTCTTTCAAAAAAACATATCGATCCCCTTGCGAGGTCTATCGACAATATGAAATTTTAAAAAAATCCTTGGAGCAAGTTTTTTTGAGAATAATTTTTTGAAATTTCTCAAATTTTTGAAAAATTCGTAATTTATGGCCCCTTAATAATTTTTTCAAAAAAACTTTTTATATCACTCTCATTTTAACCCTTCATATACTAATTCAGAAAATAAAAATCATTTGAATCGATTCATCCGTTTCGAGTAATTGGGCGTTAAACTCAAAATTTTCAAAAAATCATAGCGCCCTTCAGTTTAAAGCTAGCGAGTTCGGCAAAAAACTAACAGATTTGTCTTATGACCCTCTATCGTTATCCGCGATAAAAGTTTCAAAATTGTAATCACAAAAAAAGTGATACCAAAAAAACATGCGTAACTTCCGCTTCCGGTTGGGGATTTTTTTGAAAAGCTTATTTTTTCGATGAATTTTCGATACACCCCCGCATTCCAAAGCGCATCAAAATCGGAGCAATACTTTCGGCTGTAGGAGCGTCACATACGTACGTACATACGTACGTACGTACATACGTACATACCCACCCACAGACAGACATTTTTTAAAAACCACTTTTTTGGGTTCCTAGAGACCCAAAACGGATATATCCGTTAAAATCTCGATTTCGAAAATTTTCATGATTTCAATACTTACCCTATACCTATAAGGTATGGGAAAGTAAAAATGATATATAAGTATAATTTACTGTTAATAATGCGAGGTTATGTGTGTTTTTTATACTACAATTCGATCAATGTAGGTTGTCTTATTGATACAGGGTGATTAAATAATGGTTCTTGAGTTCGGCGGCATCCTTAAGTAATTTTTCACAATATTACAATGAAATGTTTAACTGTTTATATCTCCAATGTATACACAATTTCGATATATGTTACTGGACATAAAGAGAATTATGTGATTAACATTAATTCTATCGGTTGGTGTAGATCAGTGGTGGCTTGCCAAGTGCAGTAGGTGAAGTGCCTCTTCACCTAAAATTTTCATTCAATTGCGAATATTTACTTAAATTACATACCAAATTATTTATCGGCATTACACCTATTAGGAGTCGTTTATTTATGGCATACATACTCATAGATACAATAAGCTTAGTGAAAACAAACACATTACATTTTTTCTGGTCTCCTTGTATTTAAAATTTAAATGCAGTCCGTCGAGTGTGAACACAGTGTCCATAAAAAATCTAACCCATAACACTCGTGCAATTGTAGTGAAGAGTCGGCCTCAAACGTATTTTAACTCTGCACTTATACCTCCGTTGGAATGGTAACGCCTACGTCCACAATTGGTTCACGGCGAATCGCGCAAGTAAAGAGTTCAGTCGCAATCAGCCGCTGAACTGCATGTTCGGGCTTGAGCGTCGGTTTTTAAACGATTTCAACAATATTAATTCACATTTTCAGCTGTAGTAGTTAATGATATTTTCTCTCTCACTGACATATTATTTGATGTTCTCCAAAAGAAATCATTGGATATCAATTTTTGTGTTACAGAAATAAATAAAACTATTGAACTATTAAAGAGGGAAAGGAATGACGATTTCTTTGATACACTCTTCGAAAATCCAAGGAAATAGAAACACAAATCGATATTTCTAAGCGCCCTAAGCGGGAATATGCTAGCCTTACAAATAATGACATTAGAAGATAATATAGAATTTTGTTTTATGAAGTACTGGATCACATTGTAATGGAAATGGAAGTAAGGTTTCAAGATTGCGATAAGTTACAATTAATCTTTTTGGCTGATACTACGAAATTGGAAATTCGAACAATATGATTCGTGTTTTTCGTCTAAAGTATTTGAAAGTTTAGGTCAACTTTATAGCAAAATATTTACCAAAAGCAAGCGCCTTAAAAACGAATTAAATCTTCTTTATGCCGATGAAGGTTACCGCAATCTACAGACCCAAAAATTACTAGAAAATCTCCATGAGAACAAAGACATTTTTACCGAATCCTACAAATTGTTTTGCTTGATATTAACTATTCCGTCGACAAGTGCATCAGTGGAAAGAAGTTTTTCTTGCCTTAAACGAATAAAAACGTACTTAAGAAATGCAGTATCTCGAGATAGGTTTTCTTCTTTGGCAAATATTTCAATACAAAAAGAATTCTTATTAGAATTAATAAAAAATCAACCATTTTACGAAGTCATAATAAATAATTTTGCTGCATTAAAGGACAGAAGGATAGACTTGGTCTGCAAAACTAGGCAAGTTGACATTGAATTATATTTTTTCTACTTGTTGTTATTAGGGTTATTATAATAGCACTTCACCTATATTTTGCCTGCGAGCCGCCACTGGTGTAGATATTTGTTGATTTAATATACAGGGTAATGAAAAAATAGGTGTCATAAAATTGGTAACCTGTTCTACGTGTAAAAACATTTAAGAAAGTTCAAATAAACGTGTTTCGATAATACTTGGCTTTCGAGCTATAACGTTCTTAAGGAACTAGTACTTCAAGAAATATTTTCCTAACAAAATTGTTTAGTCTATTAACCTTATTTAGTTACCAAACCGTATATTTGGGCATCTGAAAAACCACATGGTTTTTTCAAAGTAGGCATCAACAACAATAAATGTGAGAAATGATCAATAAAAGCTATGCGGCCAGTAACGTAGACAGCATACGCAAAGAGCACTTAACTTCGGAGCATGTACGTAATTCCGGGATATGCCTATACTTACTCACAATAGGTTTCTCAGCATAGTATTGTCGAGTTTAGGCATCATAATTTGATCACTATGCAAACAGTCATTGCGGAGACATGAAAACCAGGTTATATTTGTATAGGTACCGAACAATGTTGACGCACTTCCGGTTTGCCTTAAAGGCATCATCAGGTTCTTTTTAGATATCGATGAGGGATTCAAGTAACCGTAGTTTGTCAGGCATAACTATGGATTACATTTTTATATCAGTTAATACACTTTGTCAAATAGTTTCTTAAAATATAGGGACCTCGGTGGAGCAGTGCGAATGCGCGCTGACACTCGAGGTCGCAGTGAAATGCGGCCGATCGGTGGCGTGTTCGAACCCCGGCTGAGGGTACCGTAAATCACTTAGTTAAGTTTAGGGTGCATATTGCACGAATAGTTAGTATGTAAAGGAGGCGCGCACCCTGCTGAAGTAATGCGAAAGCGGTTCCGGGAGGGAACGGTAGTATGAATGAATGAAAAAAAAAGATTCTTAAAACATACCTAAACTATTTTCTAGCAAGCGTTAATATTTAAAACAAAAAATATGAAATGTGATCAATTAGACTGAATACACCTGAGGGTTTTTAATTAAACCAATAGTTTAAATGTTTAAAGGCATAAGTATTAGTTGATGACTTTGCAAAAATGTTATTATACAGTTGAAACTCGACAAGTCAAAAGTTTAGAGGAAATCAAAAATAATTTGAGTTATCGAAAATTCGATTTAAGATCAAAAATAGTTCAAACATTACGTACATATTTAATCTTTATTATATTGCACGAACGAAAAACACGATATCTACAGTGAATGCTATATTATACTATTTAAGTGCAATTGATATGCCGCCGCCGAAAGTGCAAAATGGTCATTGACCGGATGACATAATCCACGATCACCATAGTGTTGAGGCAATTATTTGTGAGAAATATAATTTGGAGGTACAGGAATATTTGCTAGTAGTAAACCTAGTCTAGGGCATTATAAAAAGCTTCAACTTATCAAAAAATTCCACTTATTGAAATTCGACTTATCGATTTAAAAATTGGAATAGGCATTTTGTCGGGAAACAGCTTTTAGTTCGGGTAATAAAATATTTTAGTTATAATCTATTCAGGATTGATTTGCCATCCAGCAGGCTGTTTTTTTTTTGTAAGTGCATTTCTTAAATATTGTTTGATTGATTTCTAGTAATGTCAAAATGAAATTGCTCTGTTGCCAGCTCTAGGGTCTCCTACTTTTCTAAAATAATCTAGTAAGTTTAGAAATAATAAAACGCATAATATACCTACTCAATTGTCATAATGGTGAAAGTTATTAACAAAGTGACTAAACTGCAAATTGTGAAAGCTTTCAACCACTATAAAAGAGATAGGCCAGACTTCACACGATTTACGATTATAAATCGATTAATTGATACATTTGGGGTAAGCATGTATTATTTCTTAAATATGCAATTGCAAATTACTTATAATTTTAGGTGTCTGAGCGTTCTATAAGGGACATTCTATCACAAGGACAGGACGTTTTGACATCATCCATTTGTAGTAAACGAGCTAAGACGGACGTTTTCTTAAATTACACGTTTAGAAAAGATTTGCAACGACAAATTTGGCAGTATCATCTGAAGAATGAACATTTTACTTTCGACAAACTCTTGGCTGACTCTCGCGAAAATTTGGAATACAAGGGGGACAGGACTACTTTATTCAAAATTATTAAATCAATGGGTTACAAACACAAAATGGTTAATGGACGCAAAATTTTATGTGAACAAAAACACGTCGTTGCATCCAAAGTTAAATTTTTGAGACAATTTCTCCAATATCAAAATTCTAGTGAAAATGTGACATTCGTGTATCTAGACGAAACGTGGATCTACCAAAATGGATCCGCGAGTCGTCAATGGGTACACGAACCGATCTTAAAAGTAACCCAGCCAAAATTAAAAGTGAGGGGAAGAGGTTCACGATTTGAATGCGGGATGTAATTTAGGCTTTTCGGAAGGGTGCGACATGTTACTAGACTCAAACAACAACGACAGGGACTATCATAAAACTATGAATGGGAAAATTTTTCAAAATTGGTTGGTTAATCAGCTGATTCCTGCTTTGGACAAGTTGCAAGGAAAATTTGTCGTGGTTATGGACAACGCACCGTATCATTCAGTGCAGTTTGACAAGCCGCCCACATGTTCTTGCAAAAAAGGTGTATTGCAGGAATGGTTGATTAACCACCACAATAAATGTCGAATTTCAGGGCAAAATTACTAAGAAAAAACTTTGGGAGTTAATTAAACCTTTTACAGCAGACGGAAATAAAAGATACGTAACTCGCGAAATTTTGAAAAAGCGCAAATATGAGGTTCTTCGATTGCCTCCATACCATTGTCAATACAACCAAATTGAAATGGCGTGGGGGTTTTGTAAGACCTATTACAATAAGCACATAAATTCGCAGCCAAAATCGAAAGACAAGGTTGCAAATTTATGGCGTGAGGCTCTTTCAAAATGTACCCCCGACATGTGGCAAAATTTCTGTGACCATTGTGAAAAACTTATTTCGGAAGACTGGACAAAACATTTGGGAAATCTATCGTTTGAAAATATTCCTCCGCAGGGTGCCGATGATTCAGATACTTCTAGTAATATCATGAAGGCGGAATAGGGTAGGGGATATTCTTTTGGCATCTAAATTGTGAACGAGTGTTTTACAGTTTTTATCTCCTCCGAGAAAAACACTGACCTCAGTGGAATACGAACTTGGGTCTCTTAGCACCAGAGGCAAACAGTCAACCACTGGACTACCATAATATCAATTTGAAACATGAGCGGCATGGACGTTAATTCTTCTTAATTTGCTGCAAGACCTAAATATAGAACAACAAAGAATGGCGTGGAATATGTTCTGCATGCATACGATTTGAGTTCAAAATTCTCGTGTATTAAAGAACAGCAATATGTATTTGGAATGTGTTACGACAACATTTAAATTATAGATATTATTTTATTTATAATGAAATCGTTATTATATCTAAGCATTATAAACCAATATTGAGCAGAAATAAGCGGACGTTAAATGAACAAACAAGCTCCACTGGCAACATTGCCTGCTTTCAAAAAACATAACCTCCATCAAGAAAAACTAGCATAACCCAACTTAATTAATTGACAAATTTCAATGATACCACACATTCCTCCAGATTTCTACAGCCTACTAAGTGGCAAATCAATCCTGAATAGATTATAATAGAGGTTCGAGTTTTTTTTTGCATTTTTTGCATACATATTAACCCCCCCCCCCCCGAAACTGCTATCGCATTACTTCAGGAGGTGCGGCGTCCCTTACAAACCAACCATTCACCGGGGTCCCTGTAGAGGTTCGAGTTAACAAGGTTCAACTGCATTCTAAAATACTTTTAAAATTAAATCCTTTAAAACTTAAATTTCAAGTGGAATCTCAAATTTAAACTAACTTCATCTAGCTATTAATTATCAAGTTATCAGTTAATACCAATAAAGTACCTACAACTTTTAAAGTAAAATCCCGTAATTTAAATCTACTTCATTTTCATTACTTCTTGCACACATGTCAAAATACCTTCTTTAATAACTTTTACATCAAACACACCAAAGTTTGGTGCGAGATGGCCGTTTTTTTACACCTACCGGTGGATCAATCTCATTATTCCGCGTCTGGGATTTATAGGGATACACAGATTAGAGACAGGACAGTCATTCAAAGAACGTACTCGTTGTAATAATTTACAACTTTGATAGTGAAGGGTGCCAGAAAGCAAACGTTAATGTTTGTTAGACAATCAAACATGAATAGATGTAGACTATAGAATGTATGTAACAAATATTACATATAGCGATTCTAAATTTACAATTGTATTATTCCAATGTTGATTTTGACTTGCCCTACCGCAAATATATTTTGAAGTACAATTCACTCTAAACAGCAAGCGGTGCAATTTTGAATCCGCCTATACAGTAACACTGTACAAAAACAGTAATATTTTAAGGTTTAATTAACAATTCTAACAACATTTCCGCAATTCCTTTTTTAAAATTATAGTTAAAAAAATTAAACTGTACGACATGGGCTATTCCATAAGAATCTGCCTATAAACATTGAGAAGAAATCAAAACTCAATAAGAAAAATATGTTAAACATCAGCACTCAGTTCTTTTTATTTAAATGTGAAATTTTTGATTCTATCCCAATTTATAGGTTCGTTTAATATACCTACACAAATGCACATTTTTTTATAAAGATTGTTTTTGGGATTCCTAATTTGAAAAAAAAAACATTAAAAAATTATATACCTAGTTATACAAAAAAAATTTGTTACACGACAAAAATCACAATGCTTTCATACTTAAATCTTAAACGACGAGCACATTGGTATAAAAACGCTAACATCTAAAAATGGTATAAACATAAAAATTCATAACGTGCATCCCATTTTATAGGCAAGACGTTCAGCTCTCACCGCTACTAAAAGCTCGGCGCTAATGCATTTTCCCCTTCCGTCTCGGCATTAAAAAAATACTGGCTGCGATATTAACCCTTAACGTAGACGACAAATAGGCCCAGAATTCCAGTCGACGATGAATAAACGGTGAAGCAACCAAACAAGTGTTTGTTGTAGGAGTAGCCCGGAATATTTTTTTGGTCCTAGATGTTGTTTCCGCTTGGACCGCGGGAGGGCAGGAGCAATCGGATTACAATTCAAAACAATATGATGTTTGTGTTTGTCTTAGTTATACAACCAGCAAAACGCAACACCAGCTAGAAGGGTTGCATACGTAAATAATATTAACATATTTACAGTATGCGTCAAATTATAAAGGGAAGTATACAATTTGAAGAAATCTTAAATACTGAAACAAATTTCTTTTTCATAATTACATCTTGGTTGTGAGTAATGATGTCACTATTATTTTATTTTAGAATTTTCATGAACTGTCTAAACAACAACGTAATTGTTTTGCTATATAATAAAATAATTATGAAGAGCTTATATTTCCGTATGTCATTAGAAAAAGTGGTTTTCATGCAGTTAATTTATAAAAACCCGAAGCATTACTAACAAAATTAATAATAAATCTAAAGAGATGATTTTTGTGAACCAAAATGTTGGGAATATTTGAGTATAATCAGATTTTACATAAAATCTTTTTTTTTAATTTTAATTATTATAGTTATAGAAACAAAATATTGGCAAAATTAGATGAAACGTTTTTTTCCATACAGCTTCTGGTAATTAATTGAGTTGTACTTAAAATGCTAACTAGAAAATACAATACTATATTAAGAAAACTGACGTTCTGTTACGAACTCTTTCAGATATACACATTACTGCAGAACAAAGAAGAAAACGTTTATGACAAATTCGTTTTCAAAAATTATAACTTTTAGTGTTGATTGTTACTTGGGCCGCTGTTCTTTGTAAAACCTCATTTTTTGAAATCGTTTGAGAATGCTCATAAGTTATTTTAAAAATGTTTTTCTTAATTCAAGTCCGTTAGTTTATATTAGTGCGGTATTAACGTAAAATCGAAAATAAATCAAAGCTATCTAGCCTAAACCACATACTATTAATGCAGATATTCTCTTCCTACAATCTTTCTAGCTAGATACTTTGCATTTAGAAATTAATTTGTGTTAACTGCTAACCACTGCAGATTTTAGGGCGTTAATTTACTTAGTTTTAATAAATTTTTAAAATAATTAAAGAACCCGGTTCGCAAAGTACCATTATTAAATGTAATAATGACATGACGCAACGAGAATCGAAATGGATGGAAAACACCGGTTTGGATACTCGGCAGCGAGCATTTTTTGAAATTTAAAAATTCAGATTTGAAGTTTTGATAATATTAGGAGCACTATATGTTCGTTTTTATTCTAATATTGTTTATTTGGTAAAAATAGTTTTATTTTATTACATATTTGCCAATAGTTCGCTGAATTCTACTGATAGTTAAAGTTGGAACACTTGGTGTTAAGGAATAAAATAAACAAAGGATTAGTAAAAGAATTGATAGTACCATTAACATTAACAATAACATAATTGAGATTTCAATTTTTTAAAAGTATTTCGCGAATCGGGTTTTCTTATTAATTTAAATACTGCTTGAATCGAAACAAATTAGCACCTTAATGACTGCAGTCGATAACCGTTGACACAAACTAATTGTAAAAGCGAAATGCCGCATTTAAAAGTATCTGGGAAAATAGTATCGGCGCAACTCTGTTATCCAGGATTGTGATTTCAGCTTGATGTACTTTTGTTTTATTATTGGGTTTTATGTCAATGCCGTACAAATTTAAACTGGCAGACAAAATTCGCAACATTTTAAAAATATTTTAGGAGAACTCATGAAGCAAACGATTTCTAAAAATGGAACATTACAGAGAGCAACGTTCCAAGTAAAACACACCATAAAATATTTCATTTTTATAAAAATGATTTAACCTCATCGGAATAGACAATACATAATTTTCATAGTAACTATACATAGGTGACACTTGTCTATTACGATCGGTATAATAATAATTGTTCTAATAATTTAAATAACCGAATTATTAATTATTCGTTTTAGCATACTCAACCTGTATAAATTCAACCAATTTTTCAATGCAGGCTAATTAATTCTAAACTGTTGTTATGAACCATTTCAAACAAAATTACCACAATTTCGATAATGCAAAAAACTATCAACTTAACCAAACATATGATAGTTTTTATGTACTACCACAGAGTACGTAACATATTAGGTAGGTATTACTGTGTATATATTTATATTTTTAAATGCTCTATCAACAGAGGCTTATAATAATATAGATTATGAAGGTCTAAATCATACCTACAGTTTCTAAATTATTAATTTTTGTATATAACATTCTGCTGGTATGCCCTTTTGTATGAGAAAAAGCTAGTCAATTCTGTTCTGTTAAAAGTTATTGATGTTCTTAGTCCTCTAATATACAATTATATATAGTGTCCTAACTAAAATATATACGAGGGCGGGTCAATAAGTCCGTGACTTTTTGAATGAAACACAGGTTTTTGGATAAAAAATCATTTTTTTTTTCAACATAGTCTCCTTTGAGCTCTATACACTTTGTCCAACGTTTCTCCAATTTTTTTATCCCTTCCAAAAAATAAGATTTGTCGAGGTCATAAAAATAAGTATTTGTTTGTGAGATGATTTCATCGTTGGAGACAAATCTCTTTCCGCCGAGCCATTTCTTCAGGTTTGGAAACAAGAAATAGTTACTCGGGGCTAAATCCGGAGAATAGGGCGGATGAGGGAGCAATTCGTAGCCTAATTCTCGGATTTTTGCCTGGAAACTGCACATGTGTGCACCCTTGCATTGTCCTGGTGGAAAAGAACTTTTTTCTTGGCCAAATGCGGTCGTTTTTTTTTTCATATCCTCATTAAATCGACCCAATTAGTTGGCATAATATTCGCCATTGATTGTTTTACCCGTTTGAAGGTAGTCAATGTGGATTATACCGCGTGCATCCCAAAAAACGGTCGCAATGGCTTTATTGGCTGACAAACCCACCTTGGCCTTCTTTGGCACCGATTCACCCCGAGAAACCCACTGTTTTGACTGCTGTTTGGTCTCTGGTGTGTTGTGGTGGATCCACGTTTCGTCCACGGTTACGAAACGGCGCAAAAACTCGTCCATATTGCGGTTAAACAACGCCAAACCTTCCTGCGAAGTTGTCACACGATTGCGTTTGTGGTCGATTGTGAGCAAACGCGGCACCCATCTTGCGGAAAGCTTTCTCATACCCAAGTGATCATTCAAAATTGAAATCACTCAGCCATGTGATATGCCTATGGCTTCCACAATCTCTCGCACTTTCAGTCTCCGAT
>JABXWE010020156.1:0-38399 GCA_014611495.1 Limonius californicus | reverse complement strand
CGATTTTCACGAACTCCCCCTACTCCTCTGAGCTAAGCTGTAGGCCCTTTTCTATTAAGTTTGTTCCGAATCGTCGAAAAAGCTCGATTGGCCGGTAACAGCATATATACTAGGAATATTTGGAGTGCATATAAATCCGAGCTCTACTTATCAGGAAAGATAGTATAAGTTCGATTTTGAACTTAATTTTTACCCATCTATAGTAGGTAAGCAATCACACCAGATGATATTAAATTTGATGTTTGGCATTAAACTTAAAATAAAACGCTTCTACGCGATCTTTTAGCAAGGATAGCTTTATGCGCACGAAAATTATTAATAATGGTTTTAATATCATGTCTCAGACGGTAATCTTAAGCTACAGAATCTAAGAAGGCTCCGAGCTCGGCAAGGAGGATATTTATACAGCACGTGTGATCAATAATTTGTCGCGGTACCTTGCTTCATTAGAATAATTAAAGCGCATCCGCTTGAGAGCACGAACTTTATAAGAACTGTTGATAGCATTCTACCGCACTCCAGGAAAATGGAAAACCAAGACTTGCAAGTCGTAAGACTTTTGTCATATCTCAAGAGGCACAGTCAAAAGGATCTACTTAAACTAATACGACAGTTATCATTTGTAGATAGCATTCTGAGATTTATTTTAAATCCTTGCTGCTCGACTGATACCCGCTTCAATCAAAATTGCTCTTCTACTGGTTTTAATTTAAATTAATTATTAATTATGTATAATATTAATTTAAGTAATGATAGGAATCTAAGCAATCCCAATGTGTTGATGAAAGAAACTAATTTACAGATTGATTAACTATTTAAAGAGGAGCCACTCAAATCAAAGTTTTGTGTATGTTTCTGCAACTGACTTATTTCTAAGAGAAGGTTATTGCTAAAGAAGAACAATATAGAAGTATCTTTGGGCATTAAGTTGTTTAATTATTACATAATTAGCACATTGCATACTCAAATCGCAATAGATATATTTTTTGATTAACAATCACACTATCGCCATTTTTTGGTGGTTGGAAGGAACAAGAAATTACAAAGTTACTAGCTGTAGCTCTTTTGGAAACGAAGATTATGCGAATTATTGTGCTTTGTTTAAAATTCGTGTCATTCTCTTACTTTAGTTAAGTTATATAAACTAATGTAGCTAAATCAGAACTCAAATATATTGACAATAAAGACCTCAGCTTGTAAATCCGAACAAGGTACGTATGTATATGGCAAGGGTGAAAGTCAAAAATGATTGTGCCTTATGACTGATATCGAAAAAAAGTATTCTATTTCACGGATTTAAGAAACGTCGCATGGGATGATAAACGTTCCGTAAGAAACATAAAAATGTCTCAGGCCCGGAGGTGATGCATAGATTGCTAAACAGAGGGCGGCTGTCGCTTATCCGCAGAATCTCGCGGAAAGCTGCGCCGCTAACCTCGCATGATTTACAGCTACATTCAGAAATATAAATTACACAGAGAACAGTCGTGAGCAACGAACAAAAGCCTCCTTCTATTTAGCTCGCAATAAGATTATTGTTTTTGGCTTCCGGTTTCTTTCAGCTGCAATGCCAACTATGATTTATTTCCAACTTAAAACAGCCGATTCTGGAACTACGCGACATGATAAATTTAACCAGCTATTATGAACTACTATCTCTTCCAATTCACAGAGCACTGCTTAATTTTAGACTTTAAATATTTGGGAACGTGAAAGTACATAGGCGCATCCAACAATAGCTACCTCGATTAATAGAGGAGTTGGCGTTAATTGAGAGAGTTGCTACAAGAGGGGGAATTTCGGAATACATAGTGGGAGTAACCTACGATATTCTATCATGTGTATAATATTTTCTCCAATGACAGCGTGCAGTTCTAAATGATTTTATCAAAAATTTTATATACTTAATGAATCCATGGTTAGACAAGTGATTTCAAAAAAATCCTGAAATTATTTTTAAATCCGAAGCTTGCGCCCAATCGAATACAAACCTTTAAGAGAAGACATATTACATCGTTTTCTCTTCACGTTCTATTTTTAGGCATTAAGTTACGAAACATGGCAAATTCTAGTAATTTTTCGTGGCGGTCAGTCAGCAGGAGTGCACCATTTATCTCCATAACCTGACCTGCATCTAAAGGTCTACATCCCGAACTGTTCAAATAAATTGCCCTAATTTTTACAGCAACCCATTAATTCCATTGGCCACGGCAAAAACTGCGGCTACAGAAACATGGATGACAAGGTATAACCAAAATAAAATGTTATAGAAATTTGTATTAGTACAGAATTTATTTCATATATGTGCTCTTTTTCTAAAATCCTTACTAGTTGGCTGACGTCTATACTATAAATAACTCCCTGTTTCTGGTAAATTACTTTATTTTTGCAGAAACGTTTCAAGTTCGCAAATTTCGATCAGTTGGCTGGATAAAATCAAAACTTAAATACAAACTAGAACGGAGCATAGTAGCAATTGATCAAAACAGCCCCTGAACAACTTGATTATCAAATTCACCTCTAGCAGCAACACCCAATTTTAAAACTAGTAACACCCAGATCGCGTGATCAGATCTAAATAAATGGCAATTATGAACAAAGATATTATATCCACACTTAAACCAGATGCTGCTTATCAGAGAGACCTTATGATCAAATCTATGAAAAAATTATAACCAATGTGATCGAATGAAGGAAGGTGGTGGTACTATTCGGTAGAAAATTCTGATACAAAATGGAAGTTCTGGTCAGCCCTCGGAAGAAGTAGACAGTGTACGTATTATTGGAATAGACGACATTGTTACCACCCCTAGTACGAAATTCGGATAAACGAGACGTTGTAAACAAACCCCGGAAGAAGTTTTGATCATGTAAAACTATTATACATTATCATTCCAACAGACTTTATAACCCGATTTAACACGAAATCAAGATCAAGGTAGATGGTTATAGACAGATATTATACAAAGTTCTGAGCAGAACAGACGGTGTGACCATACCTCTGAAAGAGTCACCTTGGTGGACGTTGTGACCAAATCCCAGTAACATATGATGTAGTAGGGCACTGCGACTAGAACAGATGTTCTGACCAAATCATGAAGAGAATTCCCATAAAGTTAATGCTTCGACCACACCTGGTGGCCCTGATGGTACTGGAGGGACTGGAAATGCTAGCTAGGCCTCTGTACCATGTATTACGAGGCTGCATTGTCATGGGATATGTCCCTATTCCATGGCGAGCGGCCAAAGTTATATTCTTACCCAAAACGGGTAAAGACTCTTACTTCCAGGCAAAGGCTTTTCAACCGATCAGCCTTACCTCCTTTCTACTGAAAGTGCAGGAAGGACTGGTAGACCGAATCATTCAAGACGGATATCTGGTGCAATACCCATTACATCCTAATCAACTTGCTTACCAACGAGGCAAATCCACAGAAACGGCCCTTCATCAAATCGTCCATAAAGGTCGAAAAGGTGCTAACTCATGGAGAGTACGCTCTTGGTACATTTCTGGACATCGAAGGAGTGTTTGTCTGAACGACCTTTGAACCCATTCATAACGCTGTCTTAGAACGTGGAATCGAACCCACCATAACTAGGTGGATAGATTTCATGCTAAAACACAGAAATATAAAAGCCGCGCCCAGGGGGGACTCCGTGGGAGTATCCGCCGGCCGCGGGTGCTCACAGGGAGACGTTCTCTCGCCGCTCCTGTGGTGCCTCGTGGCTGATGGACTCCTCCGGTGGCTCAAAGAGCAAGGGTTTTAAACCCAGGGCTATGCGGATGACCGGGTTATCCTTATAGCTGGGAAATTTCTCGGCACAATAAGCGGGGCTACCCAAGGTGCCCTAAATATTGTGCAAGACTGGTGTAACAGGAATCTATTGTCGGTCAATCCATTAAAGACCGAGCTTGTCCTGTTCACACGAAAACGGAAGATGACAGGGTATAGAGCACCCTCCATCTTCAACAAGTCACTTGAGTTGACAGGTGAGGTCACATATCTAGGCGTTGTCCTTGATGCTCGACTAACCTGGAAAACTCATGTAAAAAGATAAAAACAAAGGGCTAGCGCATCCTACTGGACGTGCAGGTGCGTTAGGCAAAACCTGAGGCTGAAGCCTAAAATCATATTCTGGTTTTACACGGCTGTAGTACGCTCGCTGTTAACATACGCCGCCCTTGTCTGGTGGCCACGACCAGAACTGACCACTACAAGGACGACACTCGCCCGTATGCAAAGATTAGCTTGTCTGGGCATTACGGGCGCGATGCGAACAACCTCGACAGCGGCCATGGAAGTGCTGCTGGGACTCGCGCCCCTTCACCTTGTGATTGGGGCCGAGGCTCGAGCGGCAACGCATAGGCTGATGTGTACGGGGCAATGGAAACCGGCTCAGGAAAACGTAGGACATGCCAGAGTTGCCTCCAAATTGAATGCGACCACTCCTGTTTCTTCAATGGGAAGTGATGGTATGACCTCCTACTTCTCCTTTAGCATACCATATAAGGTTCACATCCCTCTCCGGGAAGAATGGTTCTCGGACGATCGGCCCTTTCTTAAACCCGGCGGCCTAGTTTTGTATACAGACGGGTCACGGAATAGGAAACGTATATGGTATATATGGGGACAAACCCAGGGTCAAACTCAAATTTGCCGTAGGCAAATATCCTACGGTCTACCAGGGAGAAATCTTCGCGATTACTGCCTGTGCAAATGAAAAACTCAATAGAAGCTATAGAGGTAAAAACATCTATATTTGCTCGGACAGTCAAGCGGCCATTAAGGCCTTAATATCTCCCAAGATAGGGTCTAGGCTTGTTGAAGAATGTCTAGCCAAACTCGTCAAACTCTCAGCTGAGAATTACGTGAAAATCCTATGGGTTCCGGGTTATAGTGGAATAAGTGGCAATGAGGAAGCTGATGCCCTAGCTGTGGCTGGGGTCTCTGAACCTTTAGTAGGCCCACAGCCAGCTTTTGGAGTAGCCCTCAAACACGTGAGGCACGAAATCTGGAATCACGCAAACGCGCAATTTCAGCACTCTTGTACCTCCAGACTCATACCCTGACAGGCTAGAGCTTTCATCAAGAGCCCCACGCCTAAATCGGTAGACTATATTCTGAACCTAAGCAGAAGACGAATCAGGATAATAACGGGCCTCCTTACAGGCCACGGACACCTGGACAGTCATCTCCACACTATAGGGATTGTGTTAAACAAGCAGCGTAGGAAATGTCAAGCGCAAGAGGAAATCTCTGAGCATGTCCGCTGCAAATGCAAGGCATTAGCGGCCTTAAGACACAAACATCTTGGCTCCTCCTTTCTTGAACCAGAAGACATTCAAGACACGCCTTTGAACAGGATTCTGTCCTTCGGCGAAGCGACGGACCTGTTCAGGGAATGAAGTCTTGTGACCCCTAGCGAGCACAATGGGTCCTGGTGGTCTAAGTGCAGGAGCTTGCTCCGACCCGTAGAAATCATCATCATCAGACCTGGTACACAATAACAAAGCATCTCTGCCACAGTCGATATTGTGACCACATCTCGGAAGAAGACCAGAAGTAAATGAAAAGTATGATCGAAGCAGACGCTTTGTGTATATTTCATTCGAGATTAAGATCCAGCAAATGTGTTGGGCAGCTTTAGTTACAATTATCCTGATCAAGGTCGATATTTTATGTAGAAGTAGTAGGAAATCGTGACCAATACAGACGAAAGCCTGCACCACAGAGAACGTTGGGACAAACTCTCGAGGGGACGTGATAATCAGAATAGGCATTGTAGCCAAATCTTGGAAAAAAGTATAAGTAATTAGATCTTGTAAAAAAATAATGCAGATGTCGTAGGAGATGATAATCAAAGTAGACACCGCGGTCTTGAACTTCGACTGCGAACCCAGTATTTATTTAAAGCTCATTTTACATGACCCAGTTTCTAAAAATATCCCCGAGCTTGTGTTAAGCGAAGTCTCTTTGATCGTTTCAGATTCTAGTTTTGGTTGCCTGAAATGTAGTTGTCTGCGGTCATCAGCACTTCATAATAATATAACCTACAAATAAATATGATTTCTGGCTCTTCCACGTGGCTACCATAGCGGATGTAACCAAAGATTACTATAACCATGGTATACAAACCAAACGGGTGAGGTAGTGATGATACAATATATCTGCTATTTATAATATCTTGATTTCCTGTAAAGAAGCGAGTAAAAGTAAGTACATTAACCCTTTAAAAATCCGCCGTATAGAATAGAATCAATACCAATGCCAAATAAAAGATACACAGAGTTCTAAAAATAATAAACTTTACCTGAGAGAACAATGCCATATGATGGAAATGTAGCACTTAGAAATCTAATTATTATATTACATGAGGACCCACCTAAGGTCTTTACAGCAGGCAAATTATTTTCGCAATACAATACATCGTCTAAAGGAATTTTATTCCTTCCGTCTATTTCCACAGAAATGCAAAAAAAATCGAAAACTAAGTTAACTTCAGAACAATGCGGAAACAAAGCACCTGAAACGGCAATTCATTGTCGGTTGATTCCCACCTTGAGACAAATCGAAGTAATTAACTTACAAATAGATATCTGAGTTAGTGGGATGGTGCAACTATTAGGGTCACCCGCTCGGGTAGCGTGAAAATTATTGCTAGTGCGTCGGTGCAATTTATCTCCTCCCTTTCGCCCCTTCAAAATTCATCGGTTCTATAGAAAATGAAATTAATTACAGTGATGCGAAAACAAACAGCAATAATTCATTGTTTCCTACCACACAACACAAAGGAAGCGCTACAACAAAACTAATTGTTTTGATGAAAGGACGTGCTTAAAAACGTCGATGTTTCACGAATGGATGCACGACAAGCGATGATGGCGCCACAAAAAATTGGCGAAGGATTTATATGACTAGTTGCTCTGAAATTCAACTTTCACTAATTTTTTTGTATTTAGCAAGTTTTTAAATGGGGGCGTCAGAGGGCCCATTAATGTAACTGATTGCAGCATCGATTAGGATGATATATTTCAGGAAAATGGGAAAAAAATTGTTTGCCGATCAGCGTTACGTGTTTTGCCTCTAATATTCAATCACAAGACGATTGTGTGATAAAACACATCCATGAACAACTGACAATTTATTTTTATATCGCTAGAGGAAAATATCTCTGATATCGGACCATGGAGAGTTTATTTGCGGAATTATCAACTTTTGTTGAAAGTGTGGTTTAGGAATCGACACTAAATATATTGCGCGCGAATATTTAATAGTTACTTTCGATAGTGTTGTGCAATACTCATAACTATTAAAATAACATGACATAGGACGGACAATTTCATTGCAATATATTACAGAATTATGTCTCAGAAATTGACAACGAATTGGTGACCTATACGCTATTTTGTAGTAGAATATAAGGAAAGCTGCGCAAAGAATAAGTCTTACGAAATACATTTCATTATCTCATTCAACACATTGAATACGTAGACTTCGTTGTATGTTAAATCATGTTCCCTTGCTTATGAAACGTAAGTAAAGCACCTGTGTGGGGCCGATGATTCAGTAATGGTACGGAATGAGCACACAGTGCCCTAGGTGGAAACATAGCGCCAACAGGAAACACACAGATCATACTTCAACATTCCAGCACACTGCTGCGCATGCAGCTCACTATTTAATCAGGTGTACCGCTTTAATGACCAACTTTTAATTTAGTACGTACAGAAACACAGCTCTAATAATAAATTAAGAAGATGACTCTGAAAATACATCAGAAGCACAAATCTCTAATATAAATTCGAAACACACAGCATTTGAGACCATTCAACTCTTCATCTCTGTCCTTCTACAATGCCCAATCAATTATAACCATTTTTGGGAGAGAGGATGTAATAGGTCTTACATAATGCAAATAAAATATTCCATTATCAAACTCCTACAGTTACTTCATATACGTTATGTTAATAAGAATAATCCCTTAGTAAACGTGGTTTAAAAACACTAAATACTTAAATCCGTACCGTTCAACAGAAATACCTCTTGCAATTGTTAAATATATCTCGTAAATACTTCCTTGAGAATGACGAGTCTGTAAATCTAAATTTCCCCAATGCCAACGTTGAATTACATATACCCAGCTTCATTGTGCTCCATAATTGTAATTTTTCGATGTTCACCGTTGATATCTCGGAAACTTTAAAAGACACGGGATCGATACAATTAGAGAAAGGTTGTGCTATTTTATGGTAATTGAAAATCTAAAAAGAAATCCAGGAAATTTTGATTTCTTTTTGATGAATTCAGTAAAAATTTATTATCTTTCCTACCATTGACGCTATTTAAATCAAACTTGGTAGCTTTATATTTTTGACCATTCAGAGTTGAACGACCTGACAGAAGTTTTCTAGAAGTAAATTTCAATCTGCGATAATAAACTTTTTTATTTATTATGGCCGCCATATTGGATTTTCACATTATTAGATACACAACAAAAACTAGCTCCAAAATGGGTAAACAATATAAAGTTCTTAAAAAAAACTTCTTGACATTACAAATTTCTGTAAATAATTCTTGAAATCAAGAATACTTAAAATCTATTAAAACAATAAAGAATGCGACAAAATGTATTGCTAACTGCCATTGAAACTCCTCATATACTGCAAACATTTTATTGGTCTAACGATAACGGGATAACAAATTCAAAAGCATCAGATGATTATATAAATTGGTATAAGTGTTCGCCGCTGTTTATGATGCAGAGATTCGCTCTCAAATTAATTTCGTCCACATTTTGGATAGTCCGCCTCGAAATAAAGTCGAAGGCATAGGCGATAATAATGGTGATCAAGGAGGCCAACGAACAGGGCCGAACGTGCCAAGCCATGAATTGTTGTAAGGACCAGCTATTTTGCTGATACCACTCATAATTTTGAAGTGTTACACTAATGGTAATTCGTCTACATTTGTTGGCAAATAATGCATATATCCAGTTCCATCTAAAGGTTCACCAATGAAAAATTAACCCAGAACCACGTTTTCTAAAAGACCAGCCCATATGTTCAGAGAATGTCGAACTTGCGACCTAGCCTCTCTTATTTAACGGAGATTTTCTGTTGCATAACGATGTTTTTTTTCTGTTAAACATTTCCAAGTTTATGAATAAAGGCTCATCAGTCTAAAGTATTTTTTTTCTCGTCTTGAGTTTCCTGAATCAATGCTAATTGAGCCAACATAATCACTTCATTAGCATTCCTTTCCTACGATGCTTTAAACCTGTCGCAAATAGCCGAATTTCTTGAAATCCTTGCAAACATTGTCCTGTGGGGTTGCTGTTTCTCTGGGTTCGAAGTGCATAATTTTCAGACGTCAAATTAGAATAATTTGTTTTGAACAGATATGTTAAGTTGGTTAGAAATTTGAAAAACTAATTTTTTTGTTTATCTAATGGTGTGAAAATTGAATACGGCGGCCATAAGAAATAAAAAAGTTGACTATTGTAGCTTGAAATCTAGCGGGTCTAGAAAAATTCTGTCAATGTCGTTTAACTCAGAATGGCTAAAAACAAATCTACCGAGCTTGATGGAAATAATAGTAGGGACGATAATAATTGATATCTGAAATCTTTATTTGCAGTGTTTCGTGATAAGTCAGGAACGAATCAAAATATCCAGGATTTTCAGATTCTAAATCGCCATACAAAAGCGCAACTTTTTTCTAATTTAACCGACCTCGTATCTCTTACCGTTTACGGGATACCAATGGTGGACAAAATACGATGGCGCAATTGGAGATGTTGCTGTCATTTATTAACTATTCATACGGCAGAAAACTCTAAAATAAATTATTCCTATAAGATGTTGAAACTAGTGAAACGTTAAATCTTATATATGCCAGTTTTATACAAAGTAATGAGTAGACTTTTGCTCAAAACAATATCTTACGCGTATTCAGATTTCTGTTCAAAGCGCAGCCTTAATCAAAGACTTCGGTGTTCAGAAGAATTTAACCAATTTGGGATGAACTTACAGTAAGAAAATGTTCTACATGTTGCGAGAACCTGGCTTCTACATTCTAACTTCAATTCTAAGCAGCCCTAAAATTAACTATTACATGTGAAATTTCCTATCATTGTCGAGTTGCACTAAATTTGTTTGCCAAAGTTACTACCAAACTTGTCATTACCTTTATCAGCAGAAATGTTGCCCCGTTATGTTCGCGAATAATTAATTGAACGTTTAATTAAAACGACAAGCTCCGCATCCCACATATTCAGAATGTATAACTACTTAGGTAATCAAACACGACATGTTAACGTTTCCCCAAGACATAACTTGTAACTTCCAAACCGCATACTTATTACATATAACGCTTATAACAGGTAACATTTAATACAGCGTTTGCCGAACGTTGATACTAATGTAGGGCGCAGTTCGTGTGTGCTAATTTGTTCGAAGTCTCGAAACCACGTCGGTATATTTTTTAAAATATTTGCTGTAGAAAATTTTAGATACACCGCAGCTATCAAAGCCAAACTGGATTACGAGTCTTTTCAATTAGTTGAATCCATAATGCTGCTTTTAAAAATGTAGCACACTTTTCCCGAGGGAAACACAGCACTTTTACTACTTCATACGACGTACAAGACCGAAACAGATATACGAGGAAGGTTCAAGCCTATAAAATATGCACGAAACTGAAATATCCTTCGTACATACAGAGAGCTGTATGAAAATACTGACTACACTCTTATTTTAATGTTCCTTGTAATGAAAAAATATTGTGTACGTGGTTGAAATTATATTATCCGGTAGACTGCTCTATATTCCAACTAATGGGGATTCACTATGTTTTAACAAAAGGGAAGCTAATCGTGCTCGCCGTATACCCATGGTCGGTGTTGCTTTAATAATATATCTTATGATTGTGGTTATTCAATAAGTTTAAGCCGAATTGTTTAGGACAATAATTGCGCCAGCCTATCCCACGAGTGGTCGACCGTTTAACAGTACGACTTAAATGACAATTGATGTTTATTTCGCGATACCTTAGTTGTATGTTACTGTTATCGGTTCTTTCAAATACATTTATAATATCTGTTAACTATTTTTAATTACCTTATAGCAAAGACAATCTTACCGATTTGCATGCACTCTCAGCAACAGAAGCCAAACTATAAATAAATTTCATCTTTGATGCGAGTCGATTCCTTCAAAAAATGCTATAATGCCGGACAATTACTGTTATCTGCCACCGTAATCCTGTTTTAATAGTTACAACACAGGTTAAAGAGTGGTAAGAGTCGTCATCGAAACGTCCCCCGCGGACGCCCTATGGCCCTTAAAGATCTACAGGAACGATGAAGAAGAGTAAGCTGAACTCTCAACAATGATGTTTTAATTGAAAATAATTTCGTAAATAATTAAAATATTTAATATTATAAATGTAATCGGGCAATATTCTATTATAACACTTTTTTTCTTTATTATATTAGTCAGATCTGCACACTGGGTGCTACACAAACCTGTTATTAAATAACATTACTTTCACAAGTTTGAGGTGCCCCCGTAAGTAATCTATTCGGTTAATAAAATGCTATTCGTTGGGAAAGAATACCTCATGGGTTAGCTTCCTTTTCAATCCGGTATGTGTGTTTCTTGTTCCCAATGAGCTCCGGCCGGTTGCCGGCTGGGCAGGTTTGGACATTTTCGAAAAACTTTAAGGTGATTGAGCTGTTGAAGTTTTCGGTGTAGTGAGAACTTTATTCCGAAAGTTCTACAGTTTCTTCAAGTTAGTTTTAGGATCTTCTGTTAATCAAGAGATATAGTGTAATAAGTATTATGTGAGACTCGCTTAGCTTCTTGTTGATATGAATATTCGAACACAACTTTTTCCAGGTGAATTGCTAGATATTTGACCGATCAATCATATGGGTTCCATTCGATTATGGAGTTGTTAATTAACATAATTGGGCCCAGTATTGATCCCTGGCGTACCCCACATGGATGTTAGAGCTTAAAGAATAATAATAGTTTGAGTTGGACGGTAAATATTGTATTAGATAGAAACGACATTACGCATAATAGTATGTAGACGGGAAGCTTGGTTTCCGATAGTGTAACGTGCGAGTCCTTCCGTCTAGTTTTTTCACCAAATATTTGTAACGCCTAGGAACCAAAAAAAATGCAGTCAACTAAAATCCGCTTTGCAAGATCCAGACATCAAGGACAGGATTCGACCACCTACAATCGAAGAGGGAGGGTAGGTAAGCCAATGCACCACCTGCTTTATAGTATCCTTCGCCCTTGAAGGTAACACGATGTAAAACAGGAACCTTCTTGGGGTTTGAACTTACCTTGCTTCGGCAATTGCTCAATTTGATACAAGAAAATGGGTATAATACACCAATATAAAATAAAACACGACAGCATCAGTTACCGAACTTTAATTTCCGTCCAATAATAATAATCACGCCGAACACAACCCAACATGAATTAACACAAATATATTTATAAATAAAAATTATTTATGGGAAACAGTACACATTTCGACGGATAATGTACTCCAAAACGGAACGGACACACCTGTGATGCTTATCAGCGCCGCTGATAGTTCGAACTGCCATGCATCCGCTGCATTCTGCATGCGGAAGATAAACTCCACTCGCGTCAAAATATTTCCAGGGTCTCCTTTATTTTAATTGACGATACATAACTTCGGCCGTATCGTACTCCCCTAAATAAATTCAAATGACTTAGAAATAAAACAATAGGATTTTGATTTTCCATGCTTAGCAAATGATGTAAAACTAGCGGAAAGAACTTCCTCAAATAGTTTAGCACAAAAATCTGGATAACTCCTTGGAATTCGTTCCACTATAATCGATATCTAACATTCCACAATTACGGCCTTGAAAATACAATTGGGAGACTTCCCAACCCTTAGAACGACTTCTAAAAAATTCCAAGAACACGCGCACTTTCTATGAGAACTCAAAATTAATGAATGCCACATGGCAATATCAAATCAACATTTGCTAAACCAGAAACATACGAATGGATGCAACGAAATTCAAACAAGGAAAAAATTAAATTACCCAAAAGCATAAAGTATGCAATCCAAAATGATATCTTGACAATTAAATATAAAACAACTAGGCGGACGGAGTCGCACGTTACAATAGTTTGAAAACTAAACCTTCTATACATAGCTTTTTAAACGCTTGACAAAAATTGAAGAAGGCTGCTAACCTGTGTTGTTTCAAAGCCCTTCTCTAAGATTTCAATCAATCGTAATAATTGATGATGAGTGAAGCATTTTTTCTTTTCAGAAATTTCTTAAGCCTATGCAGAATATTTTTTTCTGTAAAAATGGAGTACATGCAAGTTTGTGGCTGGTAGGATCACTTGAATAACACTTTTAAACGTGGTTCTAAGCTGGTCCTCAAAATATCAACTTTTACTCTCGTATACTCTATGTTACGATTTCCGCTGTATCAATAGTGGGGTAAAGTGGAAGGAAAACGATGGGTAGGCCGCACGAATATATCTTCTTCTTCCTCCATCATCCTTATACCCTTAAGGGCGTCGGATAAGAATATATCATGGCACCGAAATATTAGGCAATAGACGGGGAATTATACGATATAATCAACGCCTTGTCATAATGATACGCCAATGCTTAAAATACAAGCAGGGTACTACAAGAAGAAGAATAATGGCTTGAATTAAAGTTTACACCTTGTCAACAGAGTTAATGTTAAACGATAACATTTCCCATATTCGGTGATAGGGTCAAGTAGATGTATATGGTTTGCCCCAGGAAGAAAGGCTAGGGAGAACTAAATACTATTCCTGCGGAAGGATTAACTAGTGTGCTGACTAAGCATTGATGCGTCTTGCTCTACAAATGTCACTTTAAGGCAGTTAATAATTAAATATACAATTCCTAATGTTGTAGTCCAACCCTTCCAAATTTTTGATCAGCTGCTTTTCAGAACATCAAGTTGTTATTTGCTTCCTTAAAATTAATTAGTCTCAGTTAAAATATATTATTATGTTTACAACCTTACATTGTCCACATTTTGCGGTTACTATATGCATCTTAGTTATTAAATGTGATTGAGGGAATGACTGAATTAGTACCAACCATTTTTAAATATTTAATTTGTAAAATAAATGAATCGAAATACCTGTTGGCATAATTTGAATGTTTCTACTGTACCTACGTCAGGAAGATAAAAGATGAACTTTGTCGGATAATTATTACATTATGAAGTCTTAAAGTCATGCTGAATATTATATTGTTGGTAGATTGGTAGATAGTTGATCCTTCTTTAAAATCTAAATTACGCATTCTTTTATGAGATACCTAAATGTTTGACTGCAACTGCAACCCTTTCCAATGTTCAAATTCGAAAAGTAATTTTCAAAGATTTGCGGAAACCTCTTACTACCACAATATTAAGAATATGTACTCCACAACTTTCAGGCATTCTAAATATAAACGTGGTGCAGGTTTTCAAACTTATAAATCAATGCATGCTATCAGTTCCTTTTGAACTAACTACTTGTGTTTACTACGTAAATGTTTATCACTTAGACAGTGCCAATTGGAATTTGGAATTTACCTCCCCATTTATTAAACGTATACGTTAACAGCCGTATTTTAGATTTACCGTAAGTATTCATGTAGATGCAGAATGAACGAAAAAGTGCCGACTGACAAATTGAGATGTAAAAAAGTTAGCAAAGGGTTGAGTAAACCTAATTAATAGTTTCTCGAATCTGTAGAGTAAACGGAAAAAGATTTACTGCAATAAGATTTTGCTGGATCGGTTTCTGTGAATAGCTATTATTGTTTTTATGTGCAAACCTCGAGTTACGAAATTAAGTCTCTGTTAATATTACACTAACTATGCTACAAATTGTTTTCTAAAATGTTTCAAGGTTCTAGATCGAGCACTAGACTCAATATATTGCAAATTTCAAGTTTTAATTTGTCGATCCCAAAAGTTAGTCGAAGCTTGGGAGTTAGGAGTAGACGGTTACATGCTCAAGAAGACTTTACTACAGAGTAAAGTCTCCTTGAGCACATTAACCGTCTACTCCTTACATTTAGAGAAGCACACATTCAAACAAAATTATATTTTTGCAAATATTGCAGTAGTAAACGAAACAGCTTCTTTTCATTTCTAGTAAGGCTACGGTCGTTACTCACCTAAGAAAATGCATCTCTACTTTAACCAATCATCACTTCTATAATTAGAGACTCTCCGGCCTTTATCTAATTTACAGATAGTACTAGTAATTACTATACATAGGAGGTCCACAACATGTACCTTAAGAGCCTGTTAAGTTCTATTCCTAGAAAACATTCTACACTATTAAAATAGGCTAACGTTGAAGTGTCAATCCAATTGCTTACACACTGTCATATTGAAGTAGATGTAAACTGTCAAAATACTGTTACTTTCGCCAATTCTACGACGTAAGATCCATTTTTTGTGCCCCACCTTAAGGTAGAAGGTTTAAGTTTATATATATATAGGGTGGCCCATGACGTGAGGTCACTACTTCACCTACGTGTAGGTTATTAATAGTGTTAATAATGTTTACTTCTACAAGGCGAGAGTACGCTGATATCCATTATATGTACGGTTTTTATGATGGAAACTCAGTAGCAGCTGCTCGAGAGTATGGGTTGAGATTTCCGAATCGGCGACTACCAGACCGACCAGTTTTCCAACGAGTGCACAACGGTGCACGGTTTCGGGAAAGTTACGTGTTCACGTAGGTGACACAGAACTTTCCCGAAACCAATACAGCAAGTACTAGACAATGAGGACAACATACCGTGAGAAATTGATAATAATCCCACCACCTTTGTTCGTCGTGCATATGCACAAGTTAACGTACCACGAATGCGAGTTTGGAGAACATTAGTACAGGCACTCTTGGGATTTGGAGAATCCACACAAAATCACAGTGTCAAATTATCAACATAGGTTTTCAGTGAATATCTAGAGTTGTATTATTGGTAACACTGGTCCGTTCGTTTTTGAGAACCATTTAACCGCCGATAGATATTTAAATGTTCTAGCATATAATTTGGAAGGAGTTTTAGATGATATCCCTCTGGCGATCAGATATGATATGTGGCACCAGCACGATGGTACCCCTGCGCACTTTGCGTTACGTGTAAGACAATTTTTGAATCAACGGTTTGAAGAACGTGTACTTGGTAGAGGAGAACAGCATCCATGGTCCCTAAGATCTCCGGACTTAAACTGTTTGGATTATTATTTGTGGGGCGATATCAAAGATATGGTATACCAAACACCATCAGAGACGCATTTTTGAGGCAGCTGAACTAATTCGAAATAACAATGATATGTTACGTAGGGCAACCAAATCTCTCTTAAGAAGAGCCAGAATGTCTCGAAAGCAACGGTGGCTATTTTGAACAATTTTTATAGTGAATTTACTAAAATAAAAATAAATATTGGCTTTCGTGAAATTGTAATTATTTAATAAATAATAATTATACACTCGTATATTTTGAAAACGGTTTACTTTATTAGAATTTTTAACTATATGTGATCCAAAAATTGCGTCCACGAAGTAGTGACCTCACGACGTGGGGCACCCTGTATGTGATCATAACTAATTTTCTTCTCCAAATGGTGTCATTTATTACACCGAATATTTTAAAGGTCGTTTACTTACTTCGCCCGCATGCTATTTTACAGTAGACGAAGTTCATTTATTATGTAATACATTTCCTCTAAATGCCGTAAAGGTAACCTTGTAAAATTTAATATTTACATTTACAACAACTGTTGTGGCGTTTTAGTCGTAAACTTTATCGAATTTTAATAAACCCGTTAAGTTGCTAGGATTGTACATCGAACTAAAGTTCTTAAAATTACTCTGCATTGCGTATATTTGTCAGAACTGCGTGGAAACCGGAAGGTGTACTTCTATATATGGTCTGTGGAATTGGAGAGAATTCGACTTAATCCTTACTGAGAATGCCAAAATATGGTCACGTGAATGGAGCCATGTTATCAAAAAAAAAACGAATGGAGTAGGTGTAACTTCAAAGAGCTGTGAGTCGCCCGATTTTCGTCGAAAGTTAATTCAGAAATTACCTCCAGAAGTTTGTCGGTGTAATTTTTAAACCTTTCTATAAAATTAATTGTGGAGTTCCTCTCTTTCATCTACCTCTTTCCACATTTACGCTTCTTCGGTATATTTATTGGAGAATTCCAGATACACGACACCCTTGTTTTAAACATGTAATCGAATTTGTATCAACTCGACTCTCCCTTTTATAAAACCTGTAGAATTTTTAATGGATTTAAACAAGCTTTATCTATTTGTAAGTAATGTTTCCCTAGTATCTTCCCTCTTCGCCAAAAAGACAAAACTACACAAATATCGCCAATGTCAAGGGAATCTTAATTATATATAATCACTGACTGACAGCTTGGTTGCCGGTTTGCAGTCACCTCATGGCTGCTATTGCTGTCGACGTTTCATAGTAGCTTGAATGAGGCGACACCAGACCGGAAATAATTCTAATAAAATTTTAACAAAGAATTTATAAAGAGATTTCGACAATAAGGTGTAGTGATTCCGCAAAAATAAGATCGTAAATTAGCGTGTTTGGATAGAAATTTGCATGCAGCACATCTAAGGGTATTTTACTTCTTTGTCCTATTTTCTCTCAAATCTCTATAGATTCTTTAGCGAATTTTCTATAACATTACGGCCTCCAGGGCGCTGTTCTTTTGTGTAACAGCATTCAATTACATAGAGATTCTTTATTAAATTTACACAATGCGTAACTCATTTGAGCACAAAATGAAATGTCAAAGGTAGAATATTTTATAGGAAAAATATCGCTAACACATTCAAGAAAAATTCGTTCTTCGAGGAAACTTTTTCTGCCGCAGGGTTTCCAATGAACGGTAAAACAATCTGCCAACAATTTTCAAGACGCAATTTCTAATTTATGAGAAGGTTTCGATATGGTCGACGAATTTAATGCCTGGCTGAATCGTTAAATTGATTTCAATTACTGCATTAATTTGTTCTGGTTCGATTAGTGGCATTTATTATTAATTGTTTTCGAGTTGTGGGTATAAACTTTGGCGAATCATGAAATTCGTGAAAGTCAATTCCTTAGTTCATGCTCGAACGTGACTGCGAAGCATGGAAAAGTTATTACCGCCATATTTCATAGAAAATGGAAAGGAATGATGAGATCTATTATCTTTTCCGTTTCACTAAGGAAATCATTGCGATACTCGCAGGGCATTCAAATTAATCCGTGGATATTAAAAGTTACAATTAAAGTAAAGCGGCTCGTCCTCGTAGTTTCAAATACTTTACACAAAGACGTTCAATAACGGAAATAGCAAGTAATGAAATTACGCATTTGAAGGAGTATTAGAAGGAAACTGTGAAATTACTCAATCAGAATCTGAAATGAAGATTAAGAACTTTTCAAATCTTCTTAAAATATTTTTAAAAAGGATTTCCCCGAATAAGGAAAAAATTAAATTTGTTTCCGCAGCTGATTCTTTATTATTTTTACGGTGAATTGTGATGCGATTATTACAGCTCCTGAGTCCATGAAAAGGAAAAATTTGGAATGCTTATTTAAATTTTAATGAACGTTTCGACATTTCTTAAGGGAATACACAAACCGTAAAGAACCTGGCCTATTTTACCCTTTTAATTTGCTAATTAATAACAAGAATTTCACTTACAATACTAAGCAAGTACAGCATGAAAACGGAGTTCTACGAAAACATACTTTCTGTATACAAGAAAAAAGCGTTTAATACTTTAATGATAAAAGCAAAGATTTTCAGGAAATTCAAAGAAAAGCTTTTATTTGACTCGGCTTATGCAGTGCCACTCAACTTTCTTAATTAAATGTTGGCTATTAAGAAATTCGTTCAACGTATCATCTCAAAGTTTCCCCACTCTAATAAATAAAACTTTTTCAATTTAAAAAATATAGGCTTTTTGTCCAATAACGTTTCAACTGCAAAAGCACATCGAATAGCATGCAGTACAGTCAAGTTCTTATACCTTGAACTTTGAATGTCTATTAGGATTTAAGACTATAAAAGCACACATAATCAGACTGTACACCGTACACTGTACAGGGTTGCTTTAATAAATTCTCGGGATCTCGCTCATCCTAGAAAATGGTTGGTTTAATTGGGAACTTTTGCAAAATTTCGAGATCAATAAAATGTATATACCTAATTATACGGTCTTACATTGAAATTGCAACATTCAGTCAACATCAATATATTTTAATAGTTTTTACACGTAAATATGAGTACATACGGACCCTTGTGTTGTGTTTATCTTTTATTCGTCGTGATCGTCTTAGGTCGAATCTAGAGTAGTTGAGCTAAATGCGTGAAATAAAACACCGGCAGGTTAAATACTTTTATTAACGTAAATATTAACTGCAGACAGTGCAATTTAACTACCTCCGGTATTCACCTCTTCAGGCTAGGAAACTGCAGGAAACCTTAGCCCAGGTAGCGCAATGTAATCTCAAGTACAACGATTTCCTTTGGAAATTTAAACTACTTGCTCACTAAAACAAAGTAATAAAGATGAAGTTATAGGCCTGTGTACAGGGTGGTTTTCTGAAGGTGCAAGGTGAATGATTAAGGAGCTTGAAGCTGCCGCTGAGATACCTCCAAGCGCAATCATCAAGGGTGGCCCGTAAGCTGCTGAGATACCTCAAAGCGCAATCGTCAAGGGAAGCCGTAAGCCTCTGATATACCTCAAAGCGCTGGGCAAGTGAATTGTTAATAGAACTTGGTGCTACAGCTGAGATAGCTCAAATCGCAATCGTCAAGGGAAGCCGTAAGCTGCTGAGATACCGCAAAGCGCTGGTAGGTGAAGGATTAAGGGAACTTGACGCTACAGCTGAGATATCTTAAAGCGCTATCGTCAAGGGAAGCCACAAGCAATTTAGAAATGTTATGGGCTAAACTAAGCCAAACCTTTAGCACAGTAATCGAGCGCGCTACAGACAACGGTCATTGCCTATCTTATGTACTTGAGATCAATTAATTCAAAGTCATATTGTCAATCAAAGACCTGAAATAAAGAACTGAAAGAAAACGCCGAAAAGGAATGGTTTTAAATATGGAAATATAAAATTCAACTACCGAATGGGTAGTTGTCTTACAATTCAATACGTTATATATGAAAGTTGATGTTCATTTCTGTTTGTAGCCCTCATAAATTAGGTCTACTCGTAAAGGACAGACCCTTTACAAAAAATAAACACGTGCGAAGGAACTGCCGTTCCCAAGACCAATGAGACGTGATTTCTAAACGCCAACTAAAATTCATTAGCAGTTACATTTAACATGAAATATTTATGCGGGTATAGATTAAAAATTAAAATTATGAGTATAATGTCGAAAAGTTCAACTGCCTGTGAGAATATAAACATAATCGCAAATGCGGTCCGCTACAATATACAGTACTAGCCGATAAAAATTTCATGGAGAATGGAAGAAAAGGAATGTAATGTGCCTTCATAAAATATACAGGTAATTTTTTGTTTTGTCTCTATGTTTAAAGATTTTAGTATAATTTCTGTTTTATTGCTGTTATTGCTTTTGCAGCTGCGCTTCATGTGAAAGTTTAACAGATCTTCGGCAAAACCCTACCGGATGTTGAACAAAAGTATTCGAAAAGCTGGTACTTGGGTACTGTGTCCGGTAGGATCAACATTTCTCAGAAAACGAAGATAAACTGCCCCCGCAGCACGAGGGGCGACTTCTTTCTAACCATTCCACGAGGGTCTAACAGCGGCATTGCTCTAGGAGACTTGTTGTTGTTGGAAATTATTTTTTATTCTTTATTCGTTCAAGTGTGTTTAATTTTGTCATTTTATTGTGCTTGCGTGTACTAAATTGTTGTTAACATTTATTAATTATTAGCGTGGTTTAAACAATCAAACCCCTAAACTATTATTTTGTAAAGTCTTGTGTACCTAGAACCGATATAATATTTTCAACTAAGTACTTTTGAGAGGAGAAGCTGGAATGGCTCGTCGGTTAATTGCTAATATGATTAGCAGAAATGCATGCGTCGTAATGCGATGGGAATCCCTACGCAGAACAGCGGAGATAATAACATTGTAGAGATACCCAGATCTAGTAATCGTAGAGAACGCCTTCTACGAATATGTACTCTTCGCGAGCGGTTCAGCACCACCAGGCCAATTGCTAACGAATGGCTGGCAGCCGCAGGATAACGATTCTCTATTAGCTCAATTAACCACAAAATAAGGTCTTTTGGTCTTCTATTCTAGCGACCGCACCTCATCTTGAATTTAAGCCAAAGGCATATATAACCGAGGCTGAGGTGGTGTTAGAAAAGTATCAAATGGAATAAGGGATGGGATCAAGTAATATTTAGTTGTGAATACCAGTTTAGGTTGTGAGTCCATGACGGAAGCAACAGGATTCGCTGAAGATGTGGAGAAAGGCATGAGGTGCAATATGTATGAAACGCGAAGTAACGCTTACCCAAAGTCTTATAGTTTGGGAAAGCATAGCATATGCAAGTAGCTTCTCTCTAGGACGTCGGGAAGGAAACACGAATGTCCAGTGCCACAATCACAACGTCTTGAAAACGGTTACGTTGCCTTTATCTTCAAGATCTAGAAATCGCCATTTTTCAGCTTAATAATGCCATATTTCATACTGTAGCTGTCTCTACAAACTTTCTTTGTGAATCTGATCTCACTATCCTTCCGTGGACAGCAAAGTCGCCTAATCTTTCGTCCATCGACCATTTATGGGATGTTATAGGCAGAAAGTTAAGCCAATTACCTGTTCCCGCGATGAATCTACAGCGCCTCAGAAATGAGGTTAAGATTTCTTAAAACAACATACAACAAGAAAACATCGATCACACCATTCGAAGCATGCCTCGAAGAGTAGGGAGTCCATTATGCCGGTGTTACACAGCTAATTACATGTCAGTTGGCATCATTACTCTACGATCTCATTGGACGATCCCTATAACGTTTTCCAAAAAGAGTTCAATTAAAAATACTTTTCACCCATCGAAAGTAAAACTGTACAAGTACAAATTTGAATACATGCATCCCGTAAGAAGTTAGGGCCAAAACGTAAATTTCCTATTTAAAGAAACTAGAACCATCGTCAACATTTTTTTTGTGCTCCATTATACAATGTTCAATACAGGTACTATTTAAATTTAGAACAAGTTAATTTACTGAGTTTGCTATTAAGATGGCTATAGAAAGAACAGGTTTTAGTTAAGGATATTTAGTTTTAGAAAATCAATATTTTGGAAAATCGATTCAAGATAGTTTACCAAGAAAAATTATTTGATTAATTCCTTTCAAAGGAACACGCCAGTTTAATTTGATTATCTCCCAGAAAATAAAGTACAAAAAAATATTGTAGTTTGGCTGTAACTTTCAAATAGATGCACATAATTAAATTTTCCCTGCGGCATTTTATCCAGCTTGAGATTGTGTACAACTGCCAAACGTACCCTCTATCTCGAATAAAAATGTTTTGAAAGTACCTTGCACGAGATGTATCTAAAAGAATGAAACATAAGCACGGCACCGAATTGCTATTGGATGTTTTTCATATATTTTCAACCGTTTATGCCGCAGATATTCATTGCTACAGCTAATGTTTTTTTAAATATAGTAAGAGGTGCTGCGAACATACATTTTACAGTTATGTTTTTCGTATATTACATCGGATGCATCTACTTTATAGTTCCTGAAAACATTCATGAGCTTGAAATATGTAGAGCTCTGAAGATAAGAGACGGAGACCGCAGTAGAGTACTTGCCAAGGTGCTTTACTTCGGAGCACTGTAGTTTTCTAGGGCGTTTGTGATGTAGGTTGTTGTTGGGGCATGGGGTTTTCGTGGTTGGGGCATGTTAGATCCGCGTAGAGAGAGTACAAGAGATATCCCGGGTGGAATTAAAAAAAAAGTTAGAGCCAATCAAATTATTAGCATTTAAATTTCGGAAACATGCAGTTTTCATTTTAAATGTATGTATGTGGTTTCTGCGAAAAAATTAATCCATGATTTATTTTTATCTTAAAGTGGTTAGCGCATTAGACCTCAACCTTGAAGGTCCTGGATTCAATTTCCAATATCGGAACATTAGATTTTTAACGGCCGTTCTCCCTCACAAGGCAATGGCAAAACAGCGAGATATTCTGCCTACTAACTCTTCTCTGGAGCAGAAGTGTTTACACTTCCCGTGGTTCGAAGCCCACGTTAAGCTGTAGGTCCTATACGTGTGCGGCACTTTAAACGCTCAACACAGACAAAGGAGAGAAGATTGCTACGTCTCGTAAGACGTAGAGCACTCAAAGGAGAAATAAAATGTGATTTCATTGAATCTATAACTTTTTTTAACAGTTTTTCCTCATATTCACATAAAGCATACATTTATTTACACAAACAGTTTCTTCTACAATTTATGTAAATTTTAAACAGCAAGTTTGAGAGGTACAAATACTGATAATTTGATAACTATAATTTTAAAGCACCCGAGCTTATGCTTTTACGTATGTGTATCTACGTGTGCAAACTTCAATTGCAATAATTTTTGTAAATTGGATATACAGTTTTTTTGCAAGGATTCCTAAAACACGTCAATGTTAATTGTTCGGTGGCTACATTTCAGCGGTCATGTTTTTAGTTTATCATCACTCGGAGGGGTGGGACCCCTCTAACTTTTTTTATCAAATGTAAGGGTATGCCAGCGACAAATCGTTTGAAAGAGGAATACAACGCCTGATATACCTATAAAAAGAAAACGTGAAGTGGAAGGTCCGAAGATGTTGCCGGCCACTCAATTGGACGCTGAGTGTGGGTTTTCCGCTTATCATCAGCTCAACGACACTTGTGCCGATTAACTTCATCATTCAAAGTAAACCTATTTATTTTAACAAGTAACAGAATTCAAACCAGTAAAGTTTACACGGTATACTGTACTGCTTAGCTATGAATCTAAATGAAATCGGAGATGTGCAGGGTCAAACATTTGTTGAATTCATGCAGAATATCCCAATATGTTTAAATCACGCCAGCTTTTACTTCTTTTACTTCTATATACCCAACTATAACTGTATATAGTAGAACTCTATAATTATTTAAAAATGAAATATTTCTGATGTAACGTGATAATTTCAAAGAAACCTTTCCAAGACAAAATTTCGCCACTCTGTATGCGACGTTCAAAATAAGGTGGGTTTTATTCAATATTTAGTGAACAGTTGGGTAGCTAACACACTCATCCCGAGATTTACCATTTGAATTACATCTACCAAAACGTATAAGTTGCTGACTGGCTTTCGTCATGTTTAGCGCAAAACCGTCCATGTTTCAGTTATACATTCCGAAGTGCTGTTGAGCAACTTTACTTTTTCGACATAAGTTCCGCCGAACACTCGAGGAAAAAGAATAAGATTTAGTTCTGCTCCTCGGTTCCACCCTACTTTCGTATTCAGGTCGCGGGATCAGGCCGCACTAAACGCAGAGCGAGCTCAAATCCCGTAGGATGGAAGGAAAGGTTTTATTATGTTCTAAATATTGGAGACTTTGGTAAGGCACGACCCCGAATCGTAATACAAAGTAGACCTCCGTTGCCCGTTACGACCACCGCCGGTATCATTGCCTCCATTTGCTTGATTACATCAAATCAATGCTGCTAATTTCCTGCTGCTCGGAGATAAACACGTGTTTTGCCTCCATCTTCATTTGTTCATTAGATTGCGCATTCGAAAGATGGATTATTTTCGGAATTTAAAAATTAATGACCTTAGAAATTGGATTTAACCAGAAGGGAATTTATTAGGGCCTTAATTTAAAAAGTTGCAGCGAGCTTTGTAGCTCAAGGCACTTTTTTAAATTTAAATGATCTGGCGTACATTCTCATAAAGTTCTAATCTAAACATTAACTCCGGACGTAGGCTCCCATTCCTTTTCGCCCTACAACGCACCAAACTTTAAATATTTTAGTATAAAAAACGATGAGATGTACATCAAGTTAGGCATACAGCCTTTAAATGAAAGTAAAAACTTAGAAGGTTGTTTCGATATTGGAAAGTTTTAAACTCCATTATCATATTTTTTTAGCTATCTGTAATGAAATACAAACTCGATTCCACAAAACAATAACTTTTGAAGTATCTACTTCGTATTAGATTGACATTTTCCTTAACCTCTCCAACTTCTACTTAGATTTGAGATCCCATCACAAAAAAGTTTGGACGTCATGAGTTTATTTGATCTAACACATGAAACGAATCGAAGAAATTCAAACGTAACTGTAAAGTGTGCGTTTAGCACACCTAACGCAATATTAAAAACTAAATAAATAGATACTTTAAATACTAAAACGGGGGTATAGTGGTTAGCGCACTTGCATATAAATCCGACGGACGCGGGTTCGACTGTGACTGAGGTTGAGATTTTCCTGGCGGGAAAAACCTGAAAGCGCGCCTTCTAAGCCATAGGTCCTGTGCCACCGGTCTAGAACGTTTCAGCGCCGTCGGTCCATCGCCGCCGTTACATCGCCACCGTTTCATCGCCAGGCCCAGTTCATAACCGGTCGATTTACCACCCGCCAGTTCATCGCCAGTTATAGTAATAGCTATCGTCGTGTATGTGTTTAATATCTGTAGCGTACCACAGAAAAGTTTTTATTGCTCCAAGTACTTTCAATTTAATTTTCAAGAAAAACTCCGTTAACAGTACCTACTAGTACAGTTAAATAATATAAAACACTACAATTAATTAAAAACCCAAACGTAGGTACAGTTCAATAACATTAAATAGGTACTTCAGCAATTCAGATTATTTGAAAATTGGTAGTAATGTTACGAACCCAATATCCAAAATTCTAAATTAAATTATTATTACTTCATAGCTGTTGTAATGTGATTTCAATTGCATACACATTTATGTTGCAAGCAGTGATGTCATTTAACTCAGAAAAATTAAAGTACATTCGAATATTACATGAGGCAATGTGAAATAAGTAATACGCTTGATAAGGAAAATTAGGTAATAACCAGGTCATCGCTTATGGGTGCAAAAGAGAATTTATGAAAGGACACTTAAGATTGAATTAGCCAAGAGTGCATAGAAAAACAGTTGATAACGAAGAGTAACTGGTGAACAGTAAAAGGTAGAAAGTGGACAATATATAGTTTGCAGTTGGCGGTGTTCCGAAGAATAGCAAACCCAGTAATGGCGATATACCTGTTTATATTTTTGTAAGTAGTTTTAATGTAGTATTTTAGAATAAGTTGTAATAGCCTTGCAGTACATAGTAATGAATAAAATCAATCATTTTATATAGAGGTAGTTGTTTCTCTGGTAATCCCGGCGATAAGCACAAAGGGCTCCGTATCAGTTACACCCATAGGCGTAACATATGGTGGAGGCGCCGGAGTGAAAACATGCTAAATTCTCATTCCCCTAAAGGGAGGCGTAACGTATGGTAGGGGCGCCGGATTATTGAAATTGACAAATTAGGAAACATCTCAAAAATGGAAACACTAGTATAATCTTTAGTAAAAACCCGAAACACAGCCATGTAATGGTTAATCACGAGTGTTTCCAAGTAGTAAACCAAATTCCTTAGAGAAAATGCCAATTAATCTATTAATTTTTTATCAATCGTATCGGTTCTTTAAGCTCAGAATTTTAAAAACAAACATAAGTATACCATTTAGTTTCGCAATATGATATGAATAGTTTATATAGGTCAAGTGGCTGTAAGTAGAATTACATAAAAAATTATTATTTAAATGTATTTTAAATTAATACCACCAGTAAATAAATGTTTTTATTCGTCAAACTAGTTGACCAAGCTATATATGTTTACAATGCGAATTCACCAATGCAGAAGAATTTTGCACCACAGCAGAAGTGACTCCACTATGTCAAGCGTACAATATAAAATAATTTGCTAAGGTCATTAACCAAACAATTTATTAGTTTTCAGTGTCACAAAACTAGTGCATCCCTGCAGGCAATTAATGCGATTTAATTAATTAAAACAATTAATAAAATTGTTCACCTCATCATCATCACCATCTGACATGGAGCTGACTCGAGGGTCGATCCTGGATACGCCAGGCCCACCCCATGCCAGTAGGTGGGTAGGAATTTACGGGATAGGGTGGGGCATTGCAAAACGTTAGCATGTCTGCAATGCATACCGCAAGACACCGCTGCTGCAACACCGGGTAGTTAGTAAACTACGGATCAATGGGGTTGTTGAGTACGTAGCCGAAACCGTTATGCCATTATGCGTTTGAGCCTTTTCATTTTGTGAACAAACAATTAATAAAATTGTTCATAAAATGATAAAGTATATTTTGAGATTTCATATTTAAATCTTTATTTAAAAATTATTTATTATACAATTAACGGCGATAAAACGGCCTCGGCGATGAAACGGCGGCGATGAAACATCTCAGCGAAGAAACGGCGGCGATGAACCGACGGCGCAGAAACGTCCCATTCCGCATGCCACTGCTGCATGACACTTTAACAATAACCACTGGCTTTGGATCTACCTCAGGTAAGCAAAATTCACAGTTAGCCTGTACAATTGACCACATATGGCGTACGTGTAAAGAGATGTTTGGGAAACCGTGTCCTAGATCTCTCTCAATCACAATACAATACAACCACATCAGTTTGGCAAAATCCAGAACGTAGAACGACGGAAACTTCAAACAGTTGAGTTGTTGGATCAGTCATAGAGTGAGGTGACTCAATAGTGTAACATCCTCGTATAATAAACTAATCCCGCCTTACGTTTAGTAAATTTTTCTACTCTTCAAAGCCGCGTTCTAAGATTTAGCTACAACGAAGCAACCTCATATTCTGCAATCATATAAAATAACATAACTTTCTGATGTTAACATCAAATGAATATACAGCTTTCCTATTCATAATCAACGCTATTTTAATGCCTCACGCCTTTCTGCTTTTTCCTGCATCATTGTTTCCATTAGATCAAGTACTCGTACTAGACGTGTTTGAGCCTAGCTTCTAAAAAGAAAAACGTTGAAAAGGTTGAATCGTGGAAAGGTTGCGGAATTAATATGTAGGCAGCTCTGGAACACAGCGAAAACATTTGGTTTTGAATCATCCTTCATAACAATTTTTGTTTACAAAATCCTAGGCATTATAAAATTAATTTAATATTTGAAATTACGGCTTCTGAACATTACAAATAGTTACACCAACCAAATACATCTATTTCGGACATATTAAAAAAATATGAGAAAAATTATAATTTTATTAGGACGAATATAATTACCACTAAAAATTAATCCCATAAGTAGTTAACGTTGTTATTATGTTTTTAATATTGACAAACACACTGAATTTTGCACTTTGCTAAATCTACTTACATTTAATCAAGAGACGTGTGTTAGAAAACAGATGGTTTATTCAAGAACATCTTGGGTTGCTTTAGTAAAAGCCCTGAAAATCTTGGAAGGACAAGTTTTGAAACAGTCTGTAAAGTTCCTTTGCAGAGAACCGAGACTAGTCGTTTTTCGTCAGCTATTTGGTGATTTATGTATGGCAACGGCTATTCTAACGCCTAAGGGTCTCTTTTCGACGAGCTTCTATAGTTCTTTTACTGATTTACTTACAGCAAGCCTAGATATTGAAGTTTGGGGATTTCCTAAACCCATCTGCCCGTTTTCGTGTTGCAGCGCATGTTTCTACATTTCACTTCACCTACACAATTTTACTTATTTTTGTAAGTGTAATCACCGTGTGACACCGACTTCCCTATCAATTCTTGTTATTAAATTTATTAATGCTGATCATTCTTTGATATCTAATAAAACGTTCAATTTAGAATTTCCCTCTTTGTTTCTTTTTCGTTGTATTTATCGATGTTTAAATAAATGTAGAATTGAAATTTGTTGTTGCATAAAACATTGTAATTTCTTTACAATTTCTTCCGCAGATATATTCTTATTGTGCACTTACAATGCTAAAACCTAAATGGGATTTTACTAATAACCTCTGTAGGTAATTCCCTTCCACACATAAGGGAGCAGAAGCCCCTCAAAGAAGCGTAACAATTAACCTAAACAAAAAAATCCTAAGCCTACGCACAAAAGGCATTCTTGTAGGTACGTCAAGCGAGAGTGTAAGAAAATCGATTTTAAGGTGATGGATTGCACAACAAAGACCCGCCGTTCCGTGCATTGGCCTCGATGGGGGAAAAATACGGTGAACTTATAAACAGGGCATGAAAGCCAAAATAGAAGAGATGAATAGAGAATGTTTTCTCTATGCGTGGTTCTGCTTGGCTTGGATAACAGCTTTAGCTTGGCACGAGGAATTGGAAAAACTTTGGAAACACTCAGGTCACCACTTGGGAACGGTAACTTGATGACACCAACAAATAACCGGAGAACACTTCAATATCAGACCATTCTGCAGGATATAAAGTTAGCACTTTGAAAAGTTCGGTAAATATTCTTTATATTTTATTCAGTTTGCCGTAGGAAGTTCGATTTTCCATTTTTAGATAAAGCTTCTAAACGATGTTTCAAAATTCATGAATTTTATTTCATCGTGATAACATAGAAGCCATTATGCATAAAGCATGTTCATTTGAAGACGTTCCAATCACATCAGCGAACTAACAGGGTGAAATGAGGAGCATCGAGTTAAGATTGTCCTCCTCAAGATCAGCTACGCTAGCATAATATGTAAAATAGGGCTAGGACCCTCCAGATACCAGAAACTGAAAGTCTTTTCAAATGATGTCTTTGAGAAACGACATACAAAATGATCAGTTTTCTAACAGTGTTTTATTTCAATATGCATGAAGAACCCTTTCACAACAAAATAGGACGTCCAAAGGTAGGGTGATTATAGAAAACAGTTATTATTTTCTCGACGGAAAACCCACTCATTCACACGTGGCGTCGCGGCAGCTTATTCGCCATTGACTTCAATAGTAGAAACTTAAAAAAAGATTAATATTCAAATTTTCAAAGAAAAACCTTCGAACAGCGACGGACTGATCGAGCAGCTAGACTTTAAATTGCCTTACGGTGGCCTTGTTGTTATCTATATTTATCTAGAGAGCATTTGTGAGAAACGTGCCAGGACTTCATATGAGTTTTTGGGTAATTCTAAGGAACTCCCTAAATAGTCAATAATGTTTCAAAACACGTCATATTGCACAGTATCTATTATTTACAGGTTACGGTGAATATTGAAAATTGGCTCAACATATGGAATAGATCCAGAAAAATTTCATTCTCATTGATGTCCGTTGACTTATTGGATTTATGTCCGAAAGTAAAATTTAGTCATATATCACAATAGTCTTTCAAACTTCCAGACTCAATATGCCATGCGATAACCGTACCACTTTGAAAAAGAAAATAAGCAGTTTACATACTTATAAGATGTTACAAAAATCAGGTGTCCGTTGTTTTCTCTCTTTTTTTCGTGAAATACTAAGTCTAGAATAACGAAGAAAATATTATACAATATTGCTGGACCGTCTTGGAGATATAACACTTCAATATTATTGAGACAATATAGAAAGATACGTTAATGGCACATCGTAAGAAAAAAAACAGTTGCTGAAGATAATTATGAAACGAACAATAACATCATAAAATACGAAAAGAAAACCAAGGCTGCAACATACAAGGACCGTCAAACAGGACCGATTATCTAATTTTCTGAATAAAAAATTAAATATTACAGTAATGGCTATAATTCTTGTAATATTTTAAACAGTAGCTTTTGACATATGCTTGAATTGCAGAATTTTTGGGCAGCTGGAATGATACAAAGACATGACCAGTGCCGCAACGTGTTATCTATGGCGAACAAAGTTAATTCAGTTATTGAAGTGCAACGTTTGTTTCGAACAGAATTTACTGTTTGCAATGCTCCTACCCGCAATACCATTGCAACTTGGAAAATGGTGAAATACTGAATCAGTTTTAAGTGGAAAATAAAAAATCAACTGGATTGCCTCGATCTTCGGCTAATCCAGAAGATGACGAGGGACTTCGACATGCTATTTTAAATAATTTGTTGGTAAGCATGCTCTTGCATTAAATTTATTAGAATCAATTACACAACGAATGTAAAAAAACATGAAATTTCATCCTTACAAGGTTTCAATTGTACACAAATTGATCTATAAAGATAATAAAATCGAACAACTTTTACTGCTCATCATCATGATCTCAGTTTGTACCGCTTGCGCAGTGTCGAGGCGGTGTGCAGCAAGGCTAAGCTAGTTTGTGCTGTGCACAACAGGATCCGACTCTACGGGTTATCGTGTTGGTGCGAAACCGTGCTTGACTTTTCTGGCGTGTGTGGATGTTTTTGTTTGTTTTTTACTCCTCTAATGCGACTGTGATACGAGGAGTAGGTACCATTAATTTGATCCCCCATGCTAAATGGAGACACCGGGACCCAGTACCGATCACCCAGGGGATTAGAAAAATTTCCGACCCTGGGGAGATTCGAACCAGGAAGCGTTTGGATTATTATATCCAAAACTTGGATCTCCTACCACTGAGTCATCCCCGTCCCTAACTTCTACTGCTAAGAAATGATAATCCACATATGAAATGCTACTTGTTCATGACTGATGAAGCATATTTTCCTCAAGTGGACACATTAATAAGGAGAACTGTTAATGCCTACTGAGCGATTGAAAATCCTGGCGAATTTCATCAAAACCCTTTGCATTTGCGGAAAGTCTCAGTTTGGTATGCAGTTTTGTCATATAGGATAATCAGCTTATATCTTATTGAGGGGATGGCGAAACAATAATCGTGACGCCTCAATCGTTTTTCTTGCCAGAAGAGATAGATGCATACTGGTTCCAGCAAGATGGTTCAACTAGCCACATAGCAAGAATTTGTATGTAAGTTTTACGGGCAGAATTTTCACATCGCCTGAATTCTTGTAGTGACGACTTCTATCGGCCAGTGAGATTGCCCCATATCACTAATGCACATTTTTTTGGGACTACATAAAAAGTTAAGTATATATTGCAAAACCAAGAAAAATTGATGAACTTAAAACAAGCATTAGAGCACAAATCACTTATTGGAGTCATGTTTAATTTCATCCTATGTGTAGGAGAGTGTACTGAAAATGAGGGAGCCCACTTGCTGTGTGCAATATTCCATAAATAAATCTCTCGTTCGTACTCTTCAAGAAACAGTTTTGTTTAACTTTGTAACTTATGACAATAAATTATTAAATAGGAAACAAAATAATCAGTTCTTTTTGACGGTTTCTGTATATTTCAGATACTGAACGGCAACTGCTACACTGAATTGAAAACGAAGGCGACTCGAAGACTTTGGAAAGACATAGTGTAAAGATACATCAGTCCAGAGAATTTATACCTTACGAGGAGGCGAAGGAGACTTCAAAGAGTACTCTAACACGAAAATAATACTGTGAAATGTGCCACACTGATCGTGTATGGTGAGTATTGAAGATTGGGTCAATGTATTGAAAAAATAAAAATAAGCGCTATTTTCAACGAAGGTCGTCTTAATGGTAATATACTCCTGTACTGCAATAGACGTTGAGGTTGTTACCAGATTAAAAATGTCCACTGCTAAGTGTGCTACTTCGAAGGAAAAGAAGTCGCTTGAAATTTAATGGATAAGTTGTTACCTACACAACATTGCCCATTCCGTCGCTTAGATTTTGTGTTTATTTATTTTTATAGTAAATTATCCCCAATTATTCCAAAACATCTAATTGCTTTTCATGCACTGACAAGATGTGATACGACAGGCCAATTGAGTGGAGTCGGAAAAAAAATTTGCTGGAAGACATATATGTCTTACTGTGAGTTACTTGAAGGCGTCGCTATTGAAGAATTTAATGATAGATTATTTAAAAAAATGTACAACTTTGTTTTAAGATTGTACACTAATAATTCCGATATATCTTCCATCGATGATTTAAGATCAATACTTGCAATATCTAAAACAACAGAGAAATTGCCCCCAACAGAAAATAGTCTGAAACATTGTTTGAGGGCATATTATCAAACAAAAATTTGGCTCAGTAGTTTAAAACCACAACCCGAATGGCCAAATCTTTTGAAATTTGGATGGATGATTGAAAATGATCAAATCGTACCAGCCTTCCAGACACAAGCAGCAGTTCCTGGAGATCTCAGCATTTTAACTACTTGTCGTTGCAAAAAAGGTACGAAGTGATTGATTTTTAATTCATTAACATAATAATTATCAAATAATAAACATTTATTTCTTTTGTACAAGTAAGGTCTGATCATGCAAAAAAAAATTTGAACTGTATTGGTTCCTGTTACTGTATGGGCAAAAAATCATGTAAAAATAGCGTAGTCAACCATAATCAGCAATCAGAAACTATTTTTATTGAAGATAACTCTGAGAGTGAATAAATATTTATTTTTGTTTCTTTTAATATTATTATTGTCTTAAAACCCTAACCAAATTGAGAGCGGCATAGGCCGCTACGGGGCGAGCGCGGGGGTGCTACTGCGGCGTAGAACAGTGGGAGAAGCGAAGCATCGTGAGTCACAGATCGACAGCGTGCATGTGGGTTTTTGAAATTATTTTGCAATATTTTACATTTAGAAAAATATCTCGTTTAAGATAACTCTAAAAATTAAAATTTAAAAACCAGTACCTTTCATACAGAATAATACACGTTTTATAAAGAATGAATTTTCGTGCTAGGTTGATAGTTTGGGAAATAATGGCGTGTAAAGCGAAAAAAGTCCAAAAAAATCCCGATTTCACTGGTGTACTGAAACGAATAAATTGAATTAGAAGATTTTTTCTCCCTATAAACAACGTTAGCTTCCCAGGATTCATTAATATTTTAAAAATACAAAACGTACAAAGATAATTTTGATACTTCGGGATAATATGCTTTACCATCTAAGGTTATCGAATGTGCAGTCAAATGAATTTTAAATTTTGTGCCCTTATGCACAGGACGATTTTTTGACGACTTGCGGATTTCGAATCTATAAAGCATAAGCAACAAATTGGACTACTTCAACAATTTTCACTCTGAAGTGCCCACAACAGTTAAGTTACGAATTACTTGGCACCATACTATTAATAGTATTAGTGCTTAGGGACACGCATTAAGTAGAAATAAAGATGTAAATCCCAACGGATATCCAGATATAGAAGACTGTGGGATACTATCGCCAGTCAAATCTCAACAAAGCGATATCTGTTAACACTTGTCATGATGCCATTGATATGATTTAGTCTACATAACTGCTGCAACGCTAGCTTGTTTACAGATTAGAGACTGGGCATAGTAATAGTAATTCAATAATCAAGAATTAACTGGCGCCAACATGTTGAGGTCTAAGTAACAACAATATTGTACAGACCTGTATATTTTGATAAGAATTTTAAGAATCAGACCCATATGGATAAACATTATAATACCCGAAGAGTCAAATATCTACATTTTGGCATTTCCTTACAGAAGACTATACACATAGCCAACAAAATAATTTGTTAACACAATTACAAACCTCCTTCTAATAAACAGTACCTACTGTATATTATTCTTCGCCGACCTCTCTACACTTTGTTGAAATTCCAGCAAGAAATATTATTTAAATCTGAAAATAAAAAGCATCAAGATATTTTCCGCTATATTACGGCTATAAGCAAATAGAAATCAACGACTGGTTTTAGATCATCTAAAAAAGTCAAATATGATAACAGCCGCTTTTTTCAGATCCTTCATGCTACTTTACCAGCGCTGTCTAGAACTATAAAAGCGCGAAATGCTCCCTATCAACTTTTACGACTTTATTGTGCCGCTCTGTGCGGAGGATATTATGAATAAATATATTGCAAATCGATAAACAATAAAACCTCTCCTCGCATTCACACATCTGTGACGGATGTTGGTACACAAAGACCTTAAATTGGAATCTCGAAGTCTGCTAAAAATAGACCGAAAATTAACTTCCTATCAAATCAGAAAAATCAGAAAAGCTTTCAAAGAAGCTGTTTAGGACGTGAAGTGCGTTTTCACTTATCAAACGTACTAAATTGTTGGTCTTTTATTCGTTCATCGTCATCGTTCATTCCGTCAATATCAAAGCGTTTATATTTATCGCGCAAATTCGCCGCAAACGTATACGGAGCGCGCAAAGATTCCTGAACAAAAACAAACAATTTACAGCAATGAATCAATAGCAAAAGCCTTGAGAGTTATATAAGGACAAGAACAGCGAACGATTGGAACTGTGACTAGAGGGTTTTTCAAAAGCGACAACTTGTCTGCTATTCACGCACTCCATGATTTATTGATGGGAAAACTTAGGTCGAGTCTGAATGCGCTACGCGTATCAAAAAGTAAATAGAAGGCGTAAATGTTTCAAAATGCACTTTACATAAATCATTTTGCGAATATAGAAATACGGTGAAACCGAAATGATGCTGCTAAGCCATTTTACATCTACAGGGTGTCCCTAAATTGCCTTAAAAGCTTCAGATAAACTTTTGTCTTTAAGAATTCTTAATACAAAACTGTAAGAAAAAATTTACTCCGCAGCTTAGTTTTCTTGTACGGTGGTGTTAAAGTTCATACCATTAGTGCAGAATATTAGCCAAATGGTTATAAGAAATTAAGTAAAACATGGATTTGCTTAATGAGGAAACTTAAATTAATTCAAAACTGCTAATTAACATTGAATTCGCAATTTAGTTCTTCGTTTGGAAGTACTATTAGAAATCATACTTTTGGTAAAAGTACAATTTGACAACAATGCAGGTGCATGGGTACTGTGATAAAAATTTCAAAAATCTGTTGTTTGCGTTTTGACACGTGTGTCAAGTAAATCAATTTTGAATAGACCTTACGAATTCTGCATTAAATTCGCCTTTAATTCGTGTTATTAAGTTGACTTGTGTCTTGACCATCATTATGGCGTATGCTAACGAGTAGGTACGTGGATATGATTTGGATTCTTGCGGAATGTTAGGGAAGCTGCAATGAGGCTGCTAGGGTTTAAGCTCAGCGTTTTCCTAATAGAAGACATCCAAGCCACGTAGTAATTCGAGCTGCAAATCACAGATTTCGAGAAACTGGAAATATCTTTCCTGTTCAAAATTTGGATAGAGGTGGACCAAGGACTGTTAAGTTAAGAGCCAATAACTTAGAAGAGGAGGTCTTGATATGGTAACTGAAGAGCCACGTATTAGTGTGCGTGCTGTTTCTAGAGTTGTTGGTGCATCAAAAACCACTGTTCACAAGATCATAAAGGATGATGGCCTTTATCCCTACCATAAAGTCAGGGTGCAACATTTATTAGAGGAAGATTATGAAAAACGCTTTACCTTCTGCAACTGGTTGTTACAACAACGTAGAAGAAATCCAAGATTTGTAAATAATATTTTATGGACAGATGAAGCCACTTTTATACGAAATGGCATTTTTGACTTCCACAATCAACATATTTGGGCCCATGAAAATCCCCACGCCATGCATGAAGGGAATTATCAAATTAGGTTTTCGGTCAATGTATGGGCAGGAATCGTAGATAACAAATTGGTAGCTCCTTTTTGTAGTACCTCAGCGATTGAATGCTAACCATTACTTGAATTTTCTAAACGACGAACTCCCAACATTATTAGAAGATATACCTTTATTGGTTCGCCGCGATATGTGGATGCAGTTAGACGGGGCGCCATCCCATTATGCGGCTAGAACGAGAAACTGGCTTAGGGAATTTTATCCAAGAAAATGGATCGACCACGGAAGTACAGTGGTCTGGCCTGCAAGAAGCCCAAATTTAACACCATTGGATTTCTTGCGGTGCCATTTGAAGAACATGGTGTATGTGACGTCAATTGAAAATGATGAAGAGCTAGTACTTCGTATTCGTGAAGCAGCAACAACTGTTAATGAAGAAGTGCTCCAGCGTGTCGAACAACCCATCGTTACAAGGGCAGTCAAATGCCGTGAAGTTGGCGACAGAAATTTGGAACATGTTCTGTGAAATAAGTTATTTTTTTACAAAGCACAGTATCCTAATTTTTACTTTAAACATTTCAACTGTTGGCCTACTGATTTTAGTTTTTTCTAAGTAGCTTCAACAGTGTTGCCAAGTTTCAGATTTTTTCATTGGCTCTTATGAGGAATCTAAGCGCGATAGGAACTGCCTGTTTGCAATTTTGAGGTCTATATCGGTTGTAGGAAAAGTTTACCTGAAGCTTTTAAGGCAATTTAGGGACACCCTGTATACAAGAACGTTTGATTTTGGATTTTATATTAAATGTACCATTTATCAATCTACCGGAACGGTAGAAGCAAAAAATTTGATACTGTGTGTGTATATATTGATTGATTGATTGATTTGAAAGAGCGAGATCGAGGACGCGATCTTCCAAGCATCTCTAAGCACTGCAGCCATCATTGGCTTATTGTAGACTCTAACTAAGAATTTTGCCTATTTGAGGTAATTCCAACTCCAGTAGTGATTTTTAACGTGTCACAAATCGCAGTGGCACGGGACCTATGGCTTTACTTCTTATCCGACAGATGGCGCATTTTCAGATTTCTCCACGCTAGGAAAATCTCACCAACCTCGGCTAGGTTCGACCCCGCATCCCTCGAATCTAAAGGCAAATGCATATGTATGAAAATGTATAAACACTTCGTTTCATATTTGCTAAAATAATGTTTCATTACTGGGTATAAAATGAACAGGTTTTCATAAAAAAAAATTATCAATTATATGAAAACAATAACAACAACGGAAACAAAATTAATAATCTGTAACATCGCCATGAACAGCAATGCAAGCATTTGCTCGTCGTGGCATGCTTTCTATCAAGTGGTCTATGTTCCCCTGGGGTATCTCGTTCCATATAACCTCAAGTTGGTGTCTCAGCTCGTCTAAGTTGTTAGGAGCTCTTGGCAATAATCTTAGCCGCCGGCCCATCATGTCCCAAAGATGCTCGATCGGCGATAAGTCCGGTGATCGTATAGGCCAGGGCAACATTTGGAAATGTGCGTGTTGGAGGTACGTTACGTGGTAATGTTTGCAATATGTGGACGTGCGTTATCCTGTTGGAAAATACCGTTTGGCTACATCTGCATGAATGGTACTAACACAGTGCCAGGGACGAACACAAGAGGTGATCTTCTACCGAAACAAATCGCACCCCAAACTGTAATTCCAGGTATTAAAGGTGTATGGCGTCTTTCAACAAACTCTAGATTTCGTCTTTCTCCTCGATATCGACGT
>JABXWE010020155.1:0-17610 GCA_014611495.1 Limonius californicus | reverse complement strand
GTTTGTAAGTTAAACAATCGCACAAATCACTATCAAAGCGTATTTGTGATAGTTTAACGGTATAAAAGATAGGTATTCCCTTATTTTTAATAGCGTTTTGCATTTTTACATGCACAAATTGGTTGTAGATCATTAGTCAGTGTATTTCCTTTCCGAATTGTTTACTGTTTCTATCTAAAGTTAGTGAAAATCGTGGAGTTTTGATAAAATGCCAAAATCATCAAAATCTTTGAGTGGTTCGAAAATTCGAACAGATCGATGTTTTAATCCTTTCGATCTGCCTCGTCACCGAAAAATAAAAAATCTTAGGCAAGTTTTGAAGCAACATTTAGTGGACTTGAATTTACCAATAACGGATGAGTCCCTTCAACAAAAAATCTGTAATACTTGCCGTCGTAAACTTTCTGAATTACACAAGGATCGTGAAAAGAAGGTAAATTTTACTGTAAATAATAGTTTTTAAGCAAATTTCTTTACTGAAATTTTATCAATAATATAATAGGAGTTTTAAAATTTCCTATAATTATAAAATAAATTGTTAAACTTCAAGTTTACTAATGTATGTAAAAATTACATTTTTTAGGACGTAGAAATTAATGATTCTGATTTTGAAGCGTTGGAAAGTGATGACGTTAACATGGAACGTTTTACTGAAAGTCCCGTTGTATCGTTTGAGGAAGACAAAGTGGTGGTATCCGCCGCAATTGATTCTATCAACCAGGGTTTGAATTTAATAGGAGTTTCACCCATTCAAAGAAAAAAAGTTTCTCAACAACGTTATTCGAATGAAAAGATGAAAAACATATCCGAACCATTGACTACAAAAATTTTTCATCCTGTTATTGATGATAATGCTGATAGCGATGAGGGAAATGATGGAGATAATTTATTACAGGTTTTGAAAGACGAATTTAACGCGACCACTGAACGTTCAAAAAGAATGAAAATTTTGACTGTTTTCAAAGACTGGTCTTTCCGAAAAATTCAACGCCATTTTCCTGGCGCTACTTATCATATGATTACAATTTTATTGCGAAGAAAATTGCTAAAGAAAAAGGGATTTTGTCCGATACAACCCCAAAGAGCCACCCGTACGTTTAGAGAAAGAAGTAGTCAATTTAATAATTAATTTTTATAAACTTGATGAGAATAGTCGTGTAATGCCGGGTAAGAAGGATTTTGTTTCTGTTAAAGTTAATGACAAACGCGTTCAAATGCAGAAAAGGTTATTATTAATAAATTTGAAAGAACTTTATCAATTGTTCAAGGAAACTTTCCCAGAAGCTAAATGTAGTTTTTCTAAATTTGCATCTTTACGACCAAAACATTGCGTGCTCGCGGGTGCAAGTGGCACACATTCAGTTTGTGTTTGTGCGATTCATGAAAATGTGAAATTGTTGATTGAAGGGTCTAATATGAAAAATCTTACAGCCCTTACCCTCAAACCATTACAAAGTTATCATGACTGCTTATAACATATGATTTGCGTTGAACCGACAAATAATTGTTATTTTGGAAAGTGCTCCGAGTGTCCAGGTGCAGAACATCTAATCGACGAACTAGAAAAAATTTTTGAAAAAAACTTCATTGACGAAATTACGTACAGACAGTGGACTAACGTTGACAGAACTACATTGCAATTAATGATTTCTCCAGTTGTTGAATATTTACAAAAATTAAAGACCAGTTTGGGAAAATTACTTCTTCATTCATTCTTTGTGAAAAAGCAAAACGAATTTATGAAGAATAAAAAGCAAGACCTAACAGAGAATGAGTGCATTGTAGTCTGTGATTTTTCTGAAAATTATGCTTTTGTTGTCCAAAATGCTGCACAAGGCTTCCACTGGAATAATGATCAGGCTACAGTGCACCCATTTGCAATTTATTACAGACATAATGACGGCAATATCCAAGTAAAAAGTCTTGTGATTATATCAGAATGTTTGCACCACGACACTATAGCAGTTCATGTGTTTCAAAAACACTTGGTGCATTTCATAAAAAAAGAATTGAAAAAATTTTTAAAATCATATATTTTTCTGATGGGTCGGGTGCGCAATATAAAAACAAGAAAAATTTTGTGAATCTCACTTACCATGAAAAAGATTTTGGTCTAGCTGCAGATTGGCACTTTTTTCCTACGTCTCATGGCAAGGGCGCGTGCGATGGATTGGGTGGGACTTTAAAAAGGTTAGCTGCAAGAACTAGCCTTCAACGAACATCCAATCCAATCCAAACGCCGAAACAATTATTTGAATGGGCAACTGAGTCTCTCGTTAATATTTCATCAAAATGTGTGACAAATAACGAATATGATGAAGAAAAACGAAAACTAGAGGCGAGATTTAAGAAGGCTGTAACCGCGAAAGGAACGTTAAAATTTCACTGCATTATACCTATTGCAAAAAACAAAGTGCAAGCCAAGCACTTTTCCTTGCAAGAAGAAAATGATTCAATTAAAATTAAAGTCATGAAATAAAATGCATACTTTGTAATACATCGACAAAAACCACATTTCATGTAGTGCTCAATTATAAGTTAATAAATAAAAGACTGAATTTATTTTCTTACTTTTATTTTTCTACATCGCAATACTATTTATTTGATTTCCTTATGTCCCAAAATATTATAATGCTTCAGTTTTGAAGTTTCGAGCGAAGTTGGAATTTTAACATTTACTTTAGTAACCGGAATCACTTTTTTGTCCTTTTATGGATTATGTGCATTGATTTTTATCCATAAATATAATCAATAAATATTTTCAAACTGTAATGCAACATGGTAAACATTTACAAGTGGAAAATAGGTGCGAGCGTCGGAGATCTTTGACGCACGTGGAGCGTGCTGCGTGACTTGCGCTCGAAAATATTTAATAACTTCTGATCTAATAGAGACCCCACTTTTTCGTAAAATGGGTTTTGTATATAAGAGGATAAAGAACAAAATGGTATTTTTTTAAATTAATTCAATGTGGGGGGCGAGCATGTTAAACCTATTTAAACAATTAAATTGTTATTATTTTTCATTTTTTGACAATAAAAAAATTTTTTTTCAATACATTGCGAAAGCCTATGTAACAAAGTGTAAAATAAAAAAAACCCGACGTTGATCCGATCAGTACAACTGGAGATAATAAATTTCAAGTATGCGAAGATTGGAGAAAACCCAGGAAATTATCGAAAACTCATAAGTGGATATTTTAGAAAAAAATTTTTTTTTTGCAAAATCCTGATATACGTGTCAACTAAATTTGTTGAAAGATGCAGAAAAAAAATTGTTATCGCATTTGAAGAAGTCAAAATTTTTTTTCCCTGAAATCCGTTCGGTTTGTAAAAGAATGACCCATATTATGAAAAATTTAAGTAGGTAATTATATGAGATTTCTTATTATACAACTAAATTATATCATGTGAGATGTCAAAACGTAGGAAACATGATCAGCTATGTAATTGTGTAATTAGATTTAACATTAGAATTTCAATAAGAAAATTATTTATATAATTAATATTGTAATTTAGAATTGTCATTAATTTACTTGTTTGTGATTGGTCAGTTTTTAAAATAGTTGAGAAATTTGATGAATTATTATTGGTTTAAATTAAAACAAAATGCTAGAGATTGAAAAATTTTGTAAAGAAGAACAGACGTGTAAAATTTAACTCTGATAAATGTGTTTAAAAGTGTTTGTAATAACTAAATAAATACCTGTTATAAATGTTTAAAGTGCTTTAATGTATTCTACGATGGAACTATGCTGCTTCGGTGCCTGATTTTGAGTGATTGATGGAATCTAAGTAGTGAAGGCTGTAACGGGTTCGTTTGAGACGTACTTTGGCTTGTATTGATACCTGGAGATCCTCTAATTTTGTGCTGGGTTCAAACTTCCAAAGTCTTCGGATTTGTTATATTTCTGAGGTTATGTGAGAACCCCAAATATTAAACAAAGCAAATTAACCTTTATTACTATAAATACAATTCATAAGAGAACTTTCACTTACTTGTGTGTTGTTCTACGTATTAATGAGAAACCAGTACTACACAAGATAATTGAAGAAATCATCTTTCTACTAGTGGAAACCGTAATATAGCTTACTAAGCAAGTACGTCCGTTTGTATACAGAGCTGCGTGTGATATCTACGCGCACTACAGGATTGGATCAAGGAAAATTTTGTTTTTCAGGTTTTTTCTAATAAGAAAGTTAATTTTATTTTTTATTAATAAAGAAAATAAATGTGTATTAATTTGTAAAATCTGTATTGGTACAAATCTCATTTCGTATAGTTAATTTCTTATTTTGATATCTTTTCTTTAAATTTCACCTTTGAATACCTGTCGTATGTCATTTTTATGTCTCTGTATTTAGAGTTATATGCAGTACCCTGAGATAGTAATCAACGATTATTCTTGAATAAGGTAGGTTTTTATGTGAACAATATTTGCTGTAATTAAGATCTAGCAACATTTCTGTTATACCGGGTTGAATGAATGTCTATGGTGTTTATTTAAAGTGAATTTTGATTTAGATTTGTATTTGTATATACAGGGAAAATTCCTTTATTTGACTTATAAAAATTATCATTACTGCGAAAGCTATATTCACCATAGCAATTTTATGGCATCTTCAACGTAGGGGCTTTATAGCAATATATATATATATATATACATATATATAGGGCGGGGATGGCTCAGTGGTAGAGAGCCAGCCTTTGGATGTAATAGTCCAAACGCTTTCTGGTTTGAATCTCCCCAGGGTCGGAAATTTTTCTAATTCCCTGGGTGGTCGGTACTGAGTCCCGGCCTCCATTTGCCATTGGGGATCAAATTAATGGCACTCCTTGAATTACGATCGCATTAGAGGAGTAACAAGATCATATACACAAAAAATACACCACATACCAGCAAGTTAAGCATGGTTACGCACCAACACTTAGCCTTGTCTCACACCAAAAGCGATGGGCCTCTAAGGCCTATGAAAGCTTCATAATAAAATATATATGTATATATATACATATTGAAAATACTACTGTAGAGGAGGGATTAGGAGGGAATAGTTAGAATCTGCTAGTATGAGCACATTATCACTTTTCGGATATATATGGATGCCAGGTCTCTAAATCTGAAGTACAAGTACTTCCCGCGGTTCGGAGACTGCGCGCACCGGTAGGTCCCTATGTTTGAGTATAATATTTTACACACAAAGAGAAATGGTAAATATTGATTAGGTATGTAAACCTTACTGTCAGGCAACACCATAATTGAATGTCATTAATTTCGAATATTTAAATAGACGTAATAATAAAAAAGTATTACTTATCTGCTTTAAATAATTATGTTAGAATACAAAAGGTTTACAAAACTCTAGATTCAAATTAATTCCGTATCCCTTCCATTAGTCTCAATTTTTCAACCAGACTGTTTTGCCTGCGTGACATAAGGCTTATTTTCGTATGTATTAGACTAGTACAGTTTTCACTGTAATAAAAAAATACTTTTATATTGTATTACTTTACTGACAAAATAACCTACGCAAGAAAGAAAATATTCCAGGTCGAGATGTTACTCGATAGAATAAAAATATACCTGATTAGTTAGCAGTTACGCATCATTTCATAACCGTGTTACGTAACGGTTTTTTGCCTGCTGTGATTATTACTTAAATGTGCGTTCAACAGATAAATATTTGGTAAAATATACGTAACTTACAAAGAGCTGGGAAGAATGATAAGAGTTTGAAGGAAGGGCCGTGCGGCGAAGTGTTGAGAGGGGTCAGCGGGACAGTCTGTGTGGATCAGTGGCTATAGCTAGGCGTATGCTCGCATATCTTTGGCGTAATAACTAATAAATAGCGTTTACGAACCTACTGACTAATTGCTAAGCGGATATCCTCCAATCTGAGGCAAGATGCGAAATTAGTGTTACCACATAATGTGATTATTTATAAAGATAAGCTGCAATGGCAATGCCAGCGGATATAAGCAGTGGCGTCCCTGGTTATATTATGGTTTATATCCCATGGGGTATTATATGTGTTTACCCGAATGGTTACGTATTATCTACTTGATATTATATATGGTTTACAAGCATTAAGTCTTACTATGGTTATGTTATACAAGCTTGGTGTGTATGTAAGTACTTGTTGGAAGCAATAGCGTAGTGAATATGGGTACGTATATGAGTAGATAGTGTGTATCGCATGATTAATCATTATTCCCCTAGCAATCATTCAGTCGGCAGAGGTTGCATCATAATTGTGCTTACGTCGAACTACAATTATTACTATTATTATGAATGCAACGTTAATGTCAGAATGACATCAACTGACTTTTACGCAGGGGTGTGGGGCTGTGCCCTCTCCCCCCATGACTCCTGTGAATAACAGAGAGACTGGCTATGGACTTGGTCCATAGCCTGGACCCCTGTGGAGGACTGGTGCACCAGAAAATATGCATAATGGTCGTGATTGCAATATTTAACAGTAAATCCATGATTTATACATAGAACTATTTATATTAACGTATCAGTATCAACTGTAACATATAGTAGCGAGAAGTGAGGATATCACAAGGGATAAAATTAAGATATACCATTTCTAAAAGCAGAAGAAGTTAAATAATTAATAATAATGTTCAAAGTTATTGCAATTGATTAGAATCACACTGATACGCGCCACATTCTAGTAATGTTCATAACAACAATGATCTCATTGTTAAGCTATTTTATCTAGAAATCCAAACTGACCACTAGATCATTCTAGGATTTAATAAAGTTTTAATTTAACTATTTGTTATAAGAAAGATGTCAGTTCATGCAAATTTATAAACACACAAGCACCCAACCGGTTGGTCCGGTTTACGGAATTATGTGCTGTCATATAGCTTTTAAAAGTAAGTTAGTTCATATAACGTAGAGTGGGTGTACTTAGACTATATTATAATCAAAACACGCTTTAGTTTAAGAAAATTGTATACGATGTCAGAACAAAAAAATGTGTCATATAAATACGCTGTGCCAATTTATATCATTATATGCGTAAATACAAAGCTTTCAAGGTATTTTTGGCACACGCTGTATAAGCTGGCATATATCCGTGTAAAAGTAAATTTTTTCACACTATCCTTGCAACTTGCCATTCGTCAAAAGCCCGACATCGATTCATTTGACGTAAAAAACGACTTAGATGGAAGATAAAGGGCGCGCGTGTAAATGGTTTGACAGAAGGCCATACTCAACGTCACGGTAACGTATGCGTGTGCATAATTCAAATAAGAATGTAGGCAGTATGGGGTGTATTCGAATGCTTAAGCAAAAGTTTGCAAGTGTTTTAACTGGATTAGTTCCAGTTGAATTGAAACTTCTGCAGTTGAATTTTAAAGCTATCCTTAAGAAACGCATTGTGATAAGCGTTCGATATTTAAAAGACATTTCAATCTGTATATTTGCAAAAATCGACTTTATCAGAGTATGAAATGGTTGCTATGTGACACAAAACGTGTGAGTTTACTTCAGCCTTACAGTTTACCACCAGTGAATGCACAATTTAATATTCGCAGGGATTAGCAACACTTTATAAGTTTCTTTAAGTCTTTCAAATATGGCGAAAAAAGGAGTTTGGATTGCTTGGGAAACCTGGACGGATTCTTTCTAAATTCTTTCAAGACATTTAGTGATTCGTGATGCACAGGCTATTTTAAGATGTTTAGTTACCACAGCATTGAGGTTTTTGTGCCATATATAGAAAATATGGTTATTTAATCTAAGCAGTCGATAAAACTGTGGCAAACCTGGGCGGATTATTTCTAAATTCTTTCAAGACGTTTAATGATTCGTCATGCACAAGCTATTTTAAGATGTTTAGTTACCACAGCATTGCGGTTTTTGTGCCATATATAGAAAATATGGTCATTTCATCTAAGCAGTTGTTAGAACGGTGGCAAACCTGTACGGATTATTTCTAAATTCTTTCAAGACGTTTAATGATTCGTCATGCACAAGCTATTTTAAGATGTTTAGTTATTACAGCATTGAAGTTTTTGTGCCATATATTGAAAATAGGGTCATTTAATTTAAGCAGTCGTTAAAAGGGTGGCAAACCTAAACGGATTATTTCTAAATTCTTTCAAGACGTTTAATGATTCGTGATGCACAGGCTATTTTAAGATGTTTAGTTATCACAAAATTGTAGTTTTCGTGCCATATATAGAATGTTTTTAATGTCAAGGAAGCTTGATGATGATGACTGTGCATTTTTAAATTGTATTTTGTTGTTGTTTTATCCAACCCGTCATTTACACTAAATCATGACATTTTTTAAAACTTTGGGAAACCCCTTACCACCACGATATATAAAACACCTAAATACGTATTGCAGCTAAGTTGCTATCTTCTGTAGGGACTTTGACTAACTAAAATCACTTGGCTGAGGAATACTTCTGAAGATAAGTTACTTGAGTTTCTACTGAAGATGGCAACTTAATTGCGAAAATACGTAAATACGTTAATATACGTATAAATATCGTGCTGGTAAAAGGTTCCCCAAAGTTTTAATTACTTGAACCACCGTCTCCGTTCATCAAATATTATTTTTTAGTTTTGGCACAAAAACTCCAATGTAGTGATACGTAGATCGCTTTAAGGCAGCCTGTGTTTCAACATTTATTAAATATTTTGCAATAACTTATAAGCCATCCGTCAAGGTTTATCAAGCAATTTAAAGGCTCATTAAGACCAAGTTCGGAAGACTTAAAGAAACTTATAGGAGGATCGTTTTTCCTGGCGATTTTAACTAATGCATTGAAAAATAAATAATAATTGTGCTTAGTGATCTATATGTTTGTAAATATTAAATAATTGTATGGTTAAAGTGAACACACCAATTTTGTTGATCATACATTTTAATATAGTAGGTTCATCTGCTTTAACATTCAAATCCCTTTGTTAGACCACAAAGTATTGACTGGGATACATATAAATGTTAATTATTTGTTTCAATGGTATTTTAACACTCGGTGTATAATCTCCAAGTTGCGTATTAAACCTTTTATTGCCGTTCCATCGCGGACGCTGCGGAAAACATGTAACTGATGAAATTCCAAGAAAATCAATGAAAATTGGGTTACATTAAGGTAGGTTACGTCTCGTTATCCGCATTCGCTTTCCGCACTTGTATATTCCTCAGATTTCCCCTGCACTGTCTATTTTTGGCAATACGTGAAAAAAAGTAGTTGTAGGTCACGCAATAAATGGGAAGCGTTTTGTTAGTGTGAGTTGAATTGTGTTTTCGCAGAACATGGAGTAGGTTTGGTTCAGTTTGGAAAGTTTATGTGGAACTAGGAGAATGATTATTCAAAATTAAGGACTGATTATTTTCCAGCCGTTTATTGATGCTTATCACCGTAAATAGGGACAACTAATTACTACAGGGGTATAAATGTAAATAAAATTGATATGCAATCACATACCGAACTGAAATGATTGATATAGCAGATTCTATTAGCTGTAGAGTTATAATAGATAGATTGAAAAACGAAATTTATGTAGGCGTAATCCATCATAATTCTAATTTCAGCCTTTCATGATTTATAGGGGGATGATAATAATATGGAATTCAAACATATAAATTACGAATCAGATATGTCTATCTATTTATAGATTCAGGAGTAGGAAGGTCACCAAAACAGGAATAGATCCTACATAAAAGATAAAGAAGACGATGTAATCTTTCTGTAGCATCAGTATAGTTTTTGATGATAACCGGAAAATTCGGTTATACCCTGTACATTTGTATCACCAGAAAGTAACTCTCTACGAGCTACCACTAAAAAATTAACTTCCGTCATAGCCACATCGCCAGAAATGGCCCCTTCTCGTATTCATAAACATTTACGTGATTAGTTAGCAGTTACGCATATTTACAAAGTGCATAACTAACATCCTGATTTATTCTTTTGGCCTTACAACCTCTGCATAAGGTGATTTAGTTCTGAAACCAATCGATTCATATAAATATCAAATATATTATATAATTAGCAAGAATTAGGCGAATTTTAATTGCTTTGGTTATTAAATAAAAAGTTTCTTCTTAAAGTTTAGATTGCGTTAAAGAGTTAATAATTATATTCCGAGTTTGAGGTCGTAATCTCGATATTAATCTCGTAACCTCGAACTTAAAATGTGCAATGTAGTGATTACTTCAAGACACAATCGTCCCAATTCCTTGACCTTAGAGAATGTTCCATTAATACAATAAAATATAAAAGATATGAAGATATTCGCCTTGCTACACGGCCCCAAGGACGACCCTTAAAACATTGGCGTGAAAGGTGAAAGGACCTCAGAACCTTAGGATTGCGGAGGCAGAATTGGAAATAACAGGACTATGTAGTAATTTACGAAGAAGAAGAATGGAATATAGAAAAGAGGTCATCTGTAAAAGTTATATTTCAGAAAGTACAAAATGATCACACAAAGTGTGGGGTGTAACCCACACGTCCAGCTTGTATTTATTTATCTCTTTAACCTATGAAAATGAAAAACACGATGCTAATCCAATTACCAGCGCAAATAGTTAAATTTACGCTGTATAAGGGTGTGGTGGTAGCTCAGTTGGTAGAGCGCTCGCTTTCTGAGTAAAACGTCGATTTTGGCTTGGATTCGAAACATCTGGAGTTTATAAAAATCTTATCTGCAACCCAACATACATAATTTTCCAATCCGGCATGCAACCGTAGAATCTTAAGGCTAAAAACCTTCTCTGGAATTTGTATCGTTCGGATTCGACCTTAAACTGCAGGTCCCACGTGTTTCTACTTTAGCGCTGAGGAGAAACACATGGCAGAGAAGAGGCCGATGCTCAGCAGTGGGACGAAAAAGGCTGTCAATGATGATGATGATGACAACACGCAGATTTTGACAATTCAAAACGTCTACTGTGGTTTCCTAAAAATCGCAATTATATACCAGTTTTTGTACGCTGGGAACAAAGATGAGATATTATATTTGCTTCGGCCTAAAAAATTTCTACATTCAATACTAGATTTCTGGAATTTTCCTATTCTTAAGTTTCCTATATACATTTTTTAGATTTTTAGGTTAAACTAAACCAAGAAGAGCGAAAAGTAAGAAGGCCACTAAACTGTAGGGCAGAAAGTTGGTTGTCATTATCGATGGATACACTATAAATAATTAAAGAAACACAGGCATAGATCCTACATAAAAGAAGAAGAAGAAGAAGTAAATTTTCCATTGCATTTGTACTTTTACGTATCAGTATGATTTTCAATGGAAATACAAAAATTCGGTTATACACTGTATATTTGTATTTCTGGAAAACAATCTACTACGATCTTTCAGTCAGAAAACAACTTTCGTCGCAGCCACAACGCAAGGACTGGTCTCTATTTGTACTACAAGTTCGTAAACATTTACGTGGATAGTTAGCAGTTACGCATATTTACAAAGTATACAACTAACATCTTCACACATCTAATTTATAGTTTTTGGACTTGTAACCACTGGATGAGGCCGTTTTGGGTTGACAGTAATCGATCCACATAAATATTAAATGATTAAATTTAATTTTCGTCGGTTACCAAATATAAAGTTAAAGTTAAAGAATTATTATTAGAAATTCGAATTTAAAAGTTTCTATATTTAAAGAAAATAATATAGTAATAAACAATAACATGCCTTGAGCTTAGATATAAGCCTAGCTCTGATTTTTATTAATTTACGAAGGAGTATGCTGCATTTATCAGAACAGTTAGTGAACATGTGTATTACACAGTCGTAGAGTGCTATATGCGTATTAGAGGCTGGTTTCGGATATGAAAAGTGCATTTTTAATATCAGAACTTGAATGGACACTGACGCCGTCGAAATATGAACATTTTTATAAAATGGATTTAGCTGTCTAATTTTTGAATTTTTAATATTAGATCCTAGTGTCCTTCTTGTAAGTTTGTGTATTTGTGGCACCGTTGTCATGGAGATTTTGCCGGTTGCTAGGAGAGTTGTTGATAAAACAATAACAGGAGAGAATTTTTGGTATTTGGTGTAAATACACGCATTTTTCATCTGCTCCTAAAAATTTAAAAATAATTAACATTGTGTATATTTAATAAAGTATTAGTATTGTTCAATTTATAAAAATGAATTTCTTTGAAGAAAGAGTAAGCTAGATTAACTTCTGGGTTAATATTGAGTAAGTGGATCCTGTTCCTAGTCGAAGATTTGGTGTGGCTACGCGGCGAGATTTTGGATTACTAGCGAGGGGGAGAACAACAGATGGGGATCCGGAAAATTCACCGCCAACAATTCACCGACAGCAATTCACCGCCAACAGTTCACCGCAACGCAATTCACCGCCACGACAATTCACCGCCACAACAATTCACCGCAACAGCAATTCACCGCAACAAAAAATAACCATTTTTATTTATTTTATTTTTAAAATTAACGATAAATTAGAGGCACTGGATATATAATAACTTAAAGTAATATCATAAGTACACCTATTAAAATAACAGTGTAAAGTGAGGGCGAAAACAGTGAATGATGTTGTTACGGTTAGAGGGGAACACAATCATGTCGGTGACGCAGCTGGAGTGGAAGCGGCTAAAATTTACGACGCTATTAAAACAACTGCCAAAACAACCACCAATGCCCCCCAGGCCATAATTACCGATGCAACAATCCAATGCAGTCAAGCAGCAGCCCCCAAACTTCCAACTATAGACGTGATGAAGAGAACGATCCGCCATATCCGTCAGCAGCAAAGGGCTGGTCCAGCTCTGCCCAATCATCGCCAAGAAATCGAATTTCCAGAGGAATACACAAGAACCCTCAACGGAGAGGATTTTCTGCTGTATGATTCCGGCCCAGAAGAAGATAGGATGGTGGTATTTTCTACCCGCAGAAATATGCAGTTGCTCGCAGGCAGTGATCATTGGTATGCCGATGGTACCTTTAAAACGGTACCACTGTTGTTCCATCAATTATATACCATACATGGGTTAAAAGAAAACGCAGCGGTACCTTTGGTTTACGCCCTGTTGCCCGACAAATCAAAAGCGACATATACACGCCTTCTTCGAGCTATGAAGAATTTGGAGCCTTTATTATCACCAAGGACTGTTACTACCGATTACGAGAAAGCTATGAACAATGCGTTCAGGACAGAATTTCCGAATGCAAGGCTAAAGGGGTGCTTTTTCCACTTCACCCAGTGCATTTTCCGGAACATTCAAAATCGCGGGTTGAAGCAAAGGTATGAGACGGACGCAAATTTCGCGCTGCATATGCGAATGTTGTCAGCAATTGCGTTTGTCCCACCAGCATCGGTAGTTCATGTGTTTGAAACATTGGTTGACAATGACGTTTTCCCTCCAGAGGCCCAAGAAGTTATCGACTATTTCGAGGATACGTGGATTGGACGCCCCAATAGGAGACAGCGCCGACCACCACAATACCCTATTGAAATGTGGAGTGTTTATGAGACAATCTTGGAAGATTTACCTAAAACAAACAACTCTGTGGAAGGTTGGCATCGAGGATTCCAAGAACAGATCGGGGCGATGCATCCTAATATTTGGAAGTTCATTGATTGTGTGAAAAAAGAACAAAACCTGAATGAAGTCCGGATAGAGCAATAATATAGAGCAGTATAATCCTGACAACATACTTGACTATATTAGAGGGATAGCCCATAATATATCGTATTAATTTTACTATATATGTATATTTGTTCTTTGACAATGTTCCCATTATATTAATAAGTTTTAAATTATATTATTTGATGGTTTTTATTAAAGATATTTTGATAAAATATTTTAATGTTGTTGCGGTGTTGAGTAATTCGTTAATTTTAAAAATAAAATAAATAAAGATGTTATTTTTTGTTGCGGTGAATTGTTGTTGCGGCGAATTGTTGTGGCGGTGAATTGTCGTGGCGGTGAATTGCGTTGCGGTGAACTGTTGGCGGTGAATTGCTGTCGGTAAATTGTTGGCGGTGAATTTTCCTAGACCCCAACAGATGGTGTCTGTGACCGTCCTATGAAGATAATAGGATTTAGATGTCGTGATTGCTTCATAAAAGGTAAATCAATTATACGTACCTAACAGGAAGCACGAGTGTACCTGATTACTGAAGAAATACACCAGATAATAATATCTAAAACTGTTCCAATATTACATAGAGCATTACAGGCGTATTAGGTTACAAAGAACGCAGAACAGCTGACGTGTCAAGGTCCGACTGAAGTTAGCTGCGTAATTTGGTAAATCATTTTAAACATCCATTTTCTCATATAACAGCGAAACGTTATAGAACCGACTTCTGAGACCGAGTTCTCATGTTCGAAAGCTAGTCCGTGGTATTTGTTTTAGTTAATATTTGGCGACAAGTCTCTAAGTTTGTCACCTGGCCCCCAATTTTTCATAATTTATTTAAATTAATACTTTAATTAAAATTGATGCAAGTTATTCAATTTAATTTCTATCTAACCTTTAAATTTAATTAAAATAATTATCTTCTTATTATTGTGATAATTTATATCAATATACATGTATAAAATAATATAGGAAATAGGTAATCTATAAAGGTCATGTTTTTGTACTTTTCAAAAAGTGATGAAAATATGTTTGCGATCAACATATTTTATACAAGGTGTTCAAAAAACGGTCGTATAATTTACCCAAATATAATACTCATCAAACCAAACAAAGAAGTCTTAATAAACATATGTCCTCAAACCAACTGTTTTAGAAATAGAGACGATTTTTTGTTGTTGTTTTCAGATTTTTTTAACAACTTGTATATACATATTTTTAAAGGTTACTACATGAAGCGTGGAGTGTAGTCCACACGTTCAGCTCATATTGCATTCCCTTAGACCTAAAGAATGTCTACATTCAAAGTCGGGTCCCTGGAATTTCTTATTTGTAAGTTTCCTATATACATTTCTCGGATTTTTAGGTTAAACCAAACTAAAATGGGCGAAACCGTTTTTATGTTTGCTTAAGGATCATTTTATTCAATTGTATTCTTCTTCATTAATTAATATCATATCATAGCTAAAATTATCTTGCAAATTAATCAGAAAACATAATGTAATTTTCAATATAATCAAATTCTTTGTGGATGAATTTACCTAGTAATTTAGTTTGGTTCTATGAAGAATTTGTTAATAAGATTTACATAAATTAATTTAAATTCATAGTTTTATATTCATGAACTAGTTTTTTGATTGTTGACATTATTATTTATAAATTTTCTCTTCTAAATGAAATATTATTATAGCTAATATAATATATCATGCCAACAAAGCAGAAACATCCCTGACGATGCCAACAAGAGTCTTTGGGGTTTAAAACCAAAAATGGTCCATTGGCTTTACACAACGGTGATAAGACCGACAATAACCTATGGTTCATGCTATGGTAGCCCAAAGTTAGTCAAAGACGATCAATACTTCAGCTTCTTTTGTATCTCTGCATAATTGAAGCATTTAGGAGTACTCCAACACCAACACTAGAAACTCTTTTGCAACTTCCAGTTCTAGACACGGTCGAGGCACGTTTGGGACGTATCGCCTAAACTGTACGGGTAATTGGAAAAGCACCCAACAGACATGGGGACACTCCAAAATATCAAATATAGTATCTGGCCCAATGCTAAACATGGGATGGACTACATGGTAGTAAAATACTCTTTTCTAAATCCTTCGAAGTACGGATGAACCGTGAAGAATGGAATCAAGGGGCACCTTCAGATTTGCAAAAAAGCTTAGTATGGTATACAGATGCTTCATGCACAAGTAACGGAACCGGAGTTGGACTGTATGGTAGCAAACCAAGATGCAGTACCTGTATATCTCTTGGTCAAACTGTCATGATATTCGACGCAGAAACATATGAAATCCTAGCAGCAATGGAAGGGTACATAAGGAGATATACGAAGAAAACTATACTCATAATCTCTGACAGCCAGACAAAGCAAAGTCAAAGCTTGTCTGGAAATGTCTTTGTAGCCTAACTGGCAAACTCTAACAAGGTAAAACTTATGCGGGTGCCGGGGCACAGAGGCGTAGAAGGAAATGAAAATGCAGATAAGCTAGTAAAACAAGGACCTCATACATCATTCGCAGGGATTTAACCTGTGGTCAGCTAACTAAACAGACAGTGAGAGAATCAACCAAAGCATGGCTTAACGAAACATATGGAACACTGGAGAATCTGGCCTTGACAAAGACAAAGTAAAGCTATGGTGGGCAGCCATCCCCATGAGTTTAGTCTTGCAACTAAGTAGGACACAAACTGGAATAGTGGTAGTACTGTTAACGGGCTACTGGCACATTAGACAACATCTTTACAACATAGGGCTATAGAACAGACACCCATGTGCAGACTATGTAGCGAGGAAAGAGACGCAGCCTGCCATATAATATTCGAATGCGAAGTCTTAGCTAGCGGAACATTCCAAACTTTGATCAACAAACTCTTAGACCTGGTTAAGTGGATGGATCTACTTTAAAGAAATTAACGACAGAAAGGTTGTAGTGTTAAATGGTACCACCAAGTCTATCTGCAACAAATCAATCAATCAAGCAATACCATAGATTTATCAGAAAACATTATACTGCAATTTCTACAATAATGTATTTCTTTGTGGTTTAATTTACAATTTATTTTTTGGATTTATTAATTTACGCAATGAATATTAAATTCATATACATATTTCTGCAATATTTATGGCTTAATAACATACATTTTGGTGAATTTTATCCTTCTAAATTAATTAATTTTTTAGCAATAGCCAATAAATATATTGTAAATTTATTAGAAAATGGAATGTGAAGTTTAAGGCTTTCGCGGTTTCTGTCTAATGAAATAATTTCTTTAGGTTTAGACAGCGTTGTAATAGGACTTATTGATGATGACGTTTCACTAACCGCGCAGGTAGCGTAATGACGTTAAGCTTTGATAATTATACGAAACGTCAGCATCAATCAATCCTACGATGGCGTGGTCTAAGCCCGAAGGGAAGGCTTTAGAAAGCACAATACTTAATTTATTTCTGGTTTAACATCCAATTTACTATTTACTTTGATAACTTACCATTACTTGAACATGGACAAATGTGAATTCTTATTAAAACTTCAGTACTATTGTTATTTGTAAATAAAAATTATGAATGTTTATATATTAAATATTATGTACCATTTTAATCTTCAAAATCAATCAATATCATAGCTCTCATACAGGGAATTTTTCTTTTTAGTATATATTGCCTATGTATACTTTTTAAAAGCACGCGTCAATTACGCCTATTGTGTAGGCAACCAACTCTACAGAAAATTATAGCATGCTGTGGCCAAAACAATCAAAATAAGTAATTGTTAAAAAATAAAATTACTCTTTATTTAGTGTCTTCTTGAGTTTTTTATACAACCATGTACAGTAAAGACGAAAAAGTGGAAATTCTAATGTGGTATCAGAACGACAACAGCTTAAGAACTGCGAGAGACCTATTTTCACTAAAATATCCAGAAAGACCTACTATTCCTTGTATTCGAACCATACAAACAATTGTTAGAAAATTTAAATCAGAGGGA
>JABXWE010020154.1:0-10772 GCA_014611495.1 Limonius californicus | reverse complement strand
CAGGAGATGCATACCTTCAATTCTTACGAAACGAATTGGAAGCAATGTTTGATGATATGCCGTTACAAGCTCGTCGAAATGCTTATTTTATGCATGATGGCGCGCCCGCACATTATTCCGTACAAGTAAGGAACTACTTAAGCGAAAAATTCGGCAATACCTGGATTGGGCGGGGTGGTCCGGTGCCATGGCCGCCTCGTTCACCAGATCTAAATCCGCTTGATTTTTGCATATGGGGTTATCTAAAACAATTAGTTTACTCTGAACCAATTCATGACCTGGATGATTTAAGAAATAAAATTCACTATGCTTTTAACCAAGTCAGGCAAGTTCCGGGGATTTTTGAACGAATACGAAGCTCTTTTAGGAGAAGAATTCGTGCATGTGTCGAAGAAAATGGTAGACACATTGAACATCTTTTGTAACAGTTTATTTTAGTTTTTAGTTTATCGTTTATTGCTTTTGTTGTGAACATTTTTTTAATCAGTGTTTATCTCGGAAACTATGCATTTGCGAAAATATGTTTATTAGGACACCCTGTATAAATCCCGCGTGACATAAAGAGAGAACAAACAGGATAACAGCCAGTAATTTTGGAACAGTTTGTAAAATGCGATCTAATACAAACACTGCTAACCTAGTGAAAATTATGCTAAATGGCCACCTTAAAGAAAGAGAAGCGAAAGAGATGTATATCAACGTAACAAATCTAGGAACAATAGAATCCGGTATTTTTATCGACAAAGAGTATCCTTGTAGATAATAATCTCCTGTAATGCCATAAACCCATTAGCGTTATATCACAGAAGCGAATTGTCTGCTTTGTTGGTTGCCTCTAATTAATTTCGATTTTTTTTCCTAATAAAAATCAAATTACAGCTGATGAACAAAATATAATAATCGAGCTCATTAGCATATTGAAAACCCTATCTGTACATACCGGTGAATATTCCTAAACCGAACATAGGCAATTAACATGGGAAAAAGGTTTTTCGCAGATTACTGTTCCCGTTTTAACTTAGAGGGTTTATAATGACACCCATCGAAAGAAGATTTTTTCGTCGTCTAATGATATCCGAATTAGTTAATTTTCAGTTGTATTTCTCATTATTTTAGCAAAAATTCGCAATAAATCCAATTCAGAAAAATCATGTTGAGCCATGACTCGTAAGACAATAGACAGATTCAAAAGTCATTCAAGTGACAGATTCATTATGCCGTTGGCGACTATGATTTTAAGATTGGTCAGCTACAGTTCAGATCTGGCACCTGTTTTTGATTTTCAAAACGTTAAACGCAATATTGTTGAGAAACAAAATAATAATGACCAATTTGACGACGAAGAATTGAATCATTTAATGTCTGCAATTGAATGTACCACCCTTTCTTCAATACAAGATAATATAATATATTATATTGGTGGCGTAATCGTACGCAAGATATTAAAAAAAAATCAATGTCACTTTTGTCAAGACATGATTAAACAGCAGTGTACGAGTAATAATGATCATAATTATTCCTCAGTAAATATTAATAATCCAAGTAGTTTTACGAGCTTTGCATCTAATGGGAAATTGTATTTTCCTTCAAATGGTGTTTTTCAAATAATTCGCTATTCTGAAAAAGCATTTAGGGCTGAACTGAATATTGGATATTTGGGAAAGTACAATTTTAAAAGAAGGATTATTATGTCTGTTATGCAAAATTTCATTCCAAAGTTAAAGACCCTTTTTCAACCAGCTCATCCAGTGGTAGAAATGTGCGAAGATTTGCACGAAGTTCAAATAATTAAATATATAGCTAGTACTTACGCAAGCATTAGAATTGAAACACACGCTAAGAAAAAATCTTTGCAATTATTGGGAGCAAAAGCAACACTCCGTCATAAGTTAAATAAGACAATATTGTTTTATCATATTTAATTTTACCTCTGTTTAAATATTTTATATTGTAATAATATTTCATTTAATAAAATGTTACTCTCTCTTATTTTTTTTCGTCTCATTAAGCCAACAAAATTGTTATTTTACGTTAAAAAGACTCATACATGTAACTGTGTTCACTTCAAAGTTTAGAGCTACCATCCTCGTGTTATTACGAGCGGATTTTCCCATTTTATCGTACCTGGAGAGTCGAAATTCGCGGTTCGTTCCTAATAGACAATGAGTGGAACAAGGACGGGTGTCCCTTCGGCAGCAGCGGCACGCGTCGCACAACCTGTCCTCGGTTACGCGGCGCAGCGTGCTCGTTCCAGTCTGTATTATAGTTCAATGAATACAAGTGATATTTAACCTCAAAAAGTACCAGTATGTTGCCAAAAAAAGCCCGCCCTATATGTAGGACGTTAGGAATATATAAATGCAGTATTCTTGTCAGTTATGATTTGATTTTTATCAGACTAGTAACACTTCCATGTGCATTTTCAGAAGTTTTACTTTACATCAAGCATTAGCTATGTTGACGATGATAGGTGTCCAGATGGCGGAGCCACAATATCAATGTTTCCACGCGATAATGGCGCTGTGACAGACGAAGACTCCGGCGAGGAAGATGATATGTCACCTGATAATTTACCACCTAGTCAGCTAAGAGCCCAAGCGGAGGTGAGTTTTGCAGGAGAATCTGAAGAGTTTGATGAAGAAGACTACATACCATTATCAGATTTAAAACAACAGCTGACGAACTCTTCTAACAATCATAAATACAAGTATAACTGGCTATCTAGAACATTACCAACGCAACCTAGTATTGTACTGCTCGACGATTACCCTGATGAACAAGACACTGCCCCTATAGAGCTGTTTTCGAATATATTTGACGACGAACTATTTCTTTCGATATTAGAAGAAACTAATCGATATGCATTGAGAAAAAATAGTGAAAGCAAGCAAATCGCTATTCGAGAAATAAAATGTTTTATTGGGATATTGCTACTAAATGGATATGTGCCTTATCCCAGAAGGATGTACTGGGAAAAGGTCAAAGACACACATAACAAACTTGTGTCAAACGCTTTGTCAAGAGATTGTTTTGAATTCATAATGTGCAATTTGCATTTTGCCGATAATGACCATTTAGATAAAAATGATAAATATGCCAAGATCAGACCGCTTTTGAATATCCTGAATAATAAATTTGTGGAACAACCAAAGTTGGAAGCCAATCATAGTATTGATGAGGCAGTGGTGCCTTACTTCGGGCGCCATGATTGCAAACAATTTACTAGCGGAAAGCCCATCAGATATGGTTTCAAATTTTGGGTGGGATGCACACGCTTGGGTTACATCAATTGGTTTGAGCCATATCAAGGAGCTGCAACTCATGTTTCTGAGAAATATAGGGATCTTGGCGTAGGTGCTGGCGTGGTTCTTACATATGCTGATACTCTACAATCAAGGTGGGCTGATAGCCAATTCCACTATTTCGACAATTTCTTTAGTGGCATGAAATTATTCGACGTCCTGAGGGAAGGAAACATTCATGCAACCGGCACAATACGGAGCAATAGAATACCAAATAACACCCTGCTAGATATCAAGAAATGAAGCAAACTGACAGAGGTTTCTGTGATTCCAAAGTAGACAAGCTGAAGAATGTCACAGTATTGAGCTGGAATGTAGTTTCGTTGTGCTCCAACAATGTAGGCATATAACCTATCCACGTTGTAAGAAGGTACTCTGCAAAAGAAAAGAAAAACGTTTTCGTTAATCAGCCACATATGATTCATTTATACAACTCGAATATGGGAGTGTGAATAGATCGGATCAAAATATAGGATTATATAGAACAGCGATTCATGGCAAAAAATGGTATCGGGTTTCCCAATAGGGACGATATGTTTTTAAAATGTCATGGAAGCCATATTTAAAATGGTAGAAATGTCACTAGCTGTCATTTGTGTTTAGTATAGTTGTACAATTCATCATGGCAAAATACACGCTTCAACAACGTTTGGTTATTATCCAAAAATTTATCAAAATAATCGTTCTTGTATTCAAACTCAACGTGAACTTCGTGAAGATTATGGTGCGCTTAATCGTCCTTCTATGCTTGCTATTCGTCGAATTTTTCTTTACACGATACCACAACACCAATAAGACAACGAAACGCAAGAAACCAAGAGAATATTGATGCTGTAAGAGCCAGTGTTGCAGACGATGCAAATCTGTCGATTAATCGACGTTCTCAAGAACTTGGCCTTTCAAGAATGACAACTTGGCGTATTTTGAGAAAAGATTTGAGTTTACATCCGTATACGTAAGATTGTGTTGACTCAAGAACTGAAGCCACTTTACCATCAAAAGCGTCGTTTGTTTGCTGATTGGGCTCTAGAGAAACTTGAAATTGAACATGATTTTTTCAAAAAATCATCTTTTCAGATGAAGCTCATTTCTGGTTAAACGGCTTCGTAAACAAACAAAATTGTCGTTTTTGGTGTGAAAATAATCCACAATAGATTCATGAGCAGCCTTTGCATCCGGAAAAAATTACTGTTTGGTGTGGTTTATGGAGTGGAGGCATCATTGGACCATATTTTTTGAAAATGAAAATGGAGATGCAGTTACAGTGAATGGCTAACGTTATCGATCAATGTTAACAGATTTTTTGTGGCCAAAATTGGATGAAATTGATTGCAAGACATGTTTTTCCAACAACATGGTGCAACACCACATTTTGCGAATGCCACTATGGAGTTATTGAAAGAAAAGTTTGGCGAGTCTGTAATCTCCAGAAACGGAACTGTTAGTTGGCCTCCAAGAAGTTGTGATTTAACACCTTTAGACTTCTTTTTGTGGGGATATTTGAAGTCGTTGGTCTATGCCAACAAACCTCGAACTAGAGACGCTTTGAAATTGAACATCGAACGCTGCATTAATGAAATTACACCCGATGTATTGCGCAAAGTCACCGAAAATTGGGTTCATCGGATTCGATCCTGCAGACGAAGCCGAGGTGGACATTTGAATGATGTGTTGTTTAACCCATTAATTCCCAAAGCTGCGTAAACGAAACATTTTAAAAATGATTTTTTTTATTATACAATTTACTTTAAAAATATTATTTTAAGGCATTGTATACCTTAAAAACATTGTATTTCATAATATGCTTCAAGATATTATTTATCGAAAATAACAATAACATTTTTATCCACACTCAAATTATATCAATTCATTACTCCTTATCTGTCCCAACTTCGTGAGTCAAGAAAATGTATACAAATAAAATATTCTGTAAGTATATTGCAAAATAACTTCGTATAAGCTTTAATATCTAATAATGTTTTTAGCAGATTGCTCAAATTTGACTAGTTTTTGTATAATATGTAATTTCATATAATGTTGCGTTTACGCAGCTTTGGGATTACAGTACATATTCACATTTAGAAGTTTTGCGTGCATAGCGCAAGTACAAGATAAGTGAGGTTAGTTTTCTTTTGTGTTCAGACTAAAATAGTTGCGTTCATATTGCGAGTAAAAGAAATTGTTTCATATTTGGTATAATCTTTTTACAAATATATCATTCAAGTGAGTATGCACTATGATGAAATATTATATGTATAAATAATATGTACTATATAGTTTTCTCGAAATTGATCGGTTTTTCTAGTTATGTCGTGGGCTCAAAAGTGGGAGGTCAAGAGACCTGTGTCAACTGCAGAGCTACTTGCATTATTAGAAGAGGATGCAGATTTGCAACAAGCTGAAGAAATTGACGCGGTGTACATACCACCACCTGTTGATGTGCTGACAGACGAAGAAAATATTGATGAAGATATGAATGAGACTGACAAAGAGTTACCAGACATAGCCCGAACATATGAAGTTCACATAAATCCTCCTGAAGAAACTGGAGAAATAGAAATGTCTATTGAAGAAGAAACTTCTGTACCAAAAAAAATAAAAATTTCTTCTAAAATATCCAAAAGTAAAGCAAAGAAAGTTATTCCGAATTGGACAAAACAAAATCCTACATATACAAGTTTATCACAAGATGAAGAACAGAATGCGATTGAAGAAATTGAAAAGAAGATCAGCGGAAAATCTCCCCACGAAGTATTCTCTTTGTATTTTAGTGACGATGTTCTACAGAAAATTGCAGATTTTTCAAAAAAATATGCAAATGATGATAATCGACACTTTCGATTTAAATATTGCAAGTCTAAAACGTTTTATTGGCATATTAATTTTCTCCGGTTATCATAAGCTACCAGCCACTAAAATGTATTGGTCGAAAGATGAGGACAAAAGCATACCACTGGTACGAAATTCTATGAGTAGAAATAAGTTTGATTCTATCAAACAAAATTTACATTTGTCAGATAATGACCAATTAGATAAATTTGATAAATTTTCGAAACTAAGGCCTATCTTCAATATAATAAACGAAAAATATATGCAGTTCGGTGTATTTTCCCACAATTTGTCTATAGATGAAGAGATGGTCCGTATTTTGGCCGACATGGCTGTAAGATGTTTATAAAAAACAAGCCAGTACGGTTTGGTTTTAAATTGTGGTGTTTATGTAGTTCCAATGGATATTTATATAAATTTTTGCCTTATGGTGGAAAAAATATGAACACCGACGGAGTTGACTTGGGGCTGGGAGAAAAAGTTGTCCTCGATCTTCTGTCCGTTGTAGAACATCCATCAAAACATCGCGTATTTTTTGATAATTTTTTTTTTCGTCGCATAAATTATTTTGTCTATCGAAAAACCAAGGCTTTTACGCCACAGGAACAATCCGCGAGAATAGTACTTCTAATAATACTTTAGAGGCAGTAAAAAGCATACAGAAAAGGCAAAGAGGTTCATATGACTTTTCTTTCGATAATGAAAATGAAATACTCTTAGTGAGATGGAATGATAATTCTGTTGTGACACTCGCAACAAATAACTGTAGTATTGAGCCTCTAGTCTCTGCTAAAAGATACAATAGAAAGGAAAAGAAATCAGTGAATATTCTTCAGCCATTGCTTATTGCTGAATACAATAAGCACATGGGGGGAGTTGATCTCCATGATAATGGAATTGCTAATTATAGGATTAGCGTAAGAGGAAAGAAATGGTGGTGGCCACTATTTACAAATTTGGTGGATAGCATTGTTGTAAACGCTTGGAAAATATATAATATAGCAAACAAACAGAGACTGTCACAGTTAGAATTCAAGTCTTGTTTGGCTGTTACACTTATGAAAACTGAAAACCTAGCTGGAGGCAATGTTAGACCCGAAATTGACGATGAAGCAGGACCTAGTGGACTACAGGCTACGTCTAAGGGATTGAAATATGGAAGGCCATCCAAAAGCGCGTTACCAGCTGAAGTAAGGTACGACAGTATTGGTCATGTTGTAATAGAAGAACAGAATAAAGTAAGAAGAAGGTGTAGACAGTGCAAAAGTAGCACAATATATATGTCAGTAGCATAGAGGTAAACTGTCGTATGTCCATATTTGACAAATTTTAAATTACATCATTTTACCTCTCAAAAATCTTAAAATTTTGCTGTGGTAAATTATCGTATGTCCAACTCTGGTAGTTCTCCATATATTTACGTTAGAAACAGTAGTATCTCCTGTAATACAACGAACTAAACAATATTATCTCCTTTCGCGGTAGTATGCATGACTGGCGTGTCTTATTTTCGTAATGGTAAACTGCCGTATATCCAAGTGCGAGTCGTTTTGTTTTCTACGTTCGTTTAAAAATCAGGTTTAATAATGGGTAGAGGACAAAAAATTGTGAAAATGGCATTGCAAGTGGCAAAAGATAGTAAAAACAAATACGGTAAGTATAATATTTTGGATTCGCTAAAATAAACCGTGAATTTTAAAAGTAAACAAAAATTTGAGGTTAGAGAGCATGAAAAGCGTTGAAATAGTTTTGAATGTGAGAATTGGCAAGTGGGCGATAAGGCTTTACAATAAATAAAATAATTTAGCAAATTGTATAATTTATTGCCACTGTTGCCAAGCTTCTGACATTGAACTGTGCGGTAGGCTGTTTTTGTCAGATACCTATTTTCACATTTTAGACAAGGCAGCAGATCAGTCTGAAATCTTAGAAACTACTGACTCCAAATCCGACCCTGGGGATAATTTGCCGCTTACTGAAGAAGCAGGTTGTACCTCCAATTCGGCAATATTAGACACCACTGAATTTGAATCTGACCCTGAGGATAATTTGCCACTTACGTACAGGATCGAAAGAACAGATAATTCCTTCAATTGTCGGACTAGCTCACTATGCATAGAAGTAGAAAAAGGTGAGTAGTAAAATTACAAAATAAAAATAAAATATAATAAATTTTATAGCTATTGCAACTTTATTTTTGAAACAAAATATTATATTGCAGAAGCTACTGACATTCAAAATGACATGGAATATGAACCGTTTGACGACAGCGATGCAGATCCTGACTACGTGTTGAGCGGGCAAGAATCGAATGCTGAAGTAGAACAAGACAATGCTGAAAATTTCGAAGAAGGCTCCAACAAAAGAGAAAGGGAAACAAGTAAGAAATATCGACAAGTGGAGAGCAACTAAAAAAACAAAGGAAACTTTATCTGGAAAGCACCATACTTCTAAGACCGGAAATATTATAAAAGAGAAACTTATGAAACCAGCTTGCCGACCCTGTAAGAAAAAATGTTCAGAACAAATAAATGAAGATGAACGAAAAGTAATATTTCGCAATTACTGGGATGAGTCGAAAAATTGGGATCTGAAAAGACAGTTCATACGGAACCATGTCGGAAGTGAACCCATTAGGCGAGAAAGGCGAAAAGATTTTAGCAGGTCTGGCAAAACCCAAACAATTCGATATCATTTTGATGTGAATGGGAAAAGAGTTGAAGTTTGCAAAGTGTTTTTTCTGAATACATTAGGGGTTTCAGAAACAGTAGTAAGGACGGCTCTAAGAAAAGGAACAACAGGGGGTTTTGTTCATCAGGATATGCGAGGTAGACCTCCAAACAAACTTAAGGAAAGTGTCTTTGACCAAGTTAGAGCTCATATAACTTCGTTTCCGATATATCAAAGTCACTATACACGAGAAAAAAGTGCAAAACAATATTTGGGAACTGAACTTAATACTAAAAAAATGTACGAACTCTACAAGCAAAAGCGTTTTGAAGATGGTACTCCAAAAAATGAAGTAGTCAAGCATTGGGCTTACAAACGTGTTTTTGATAGAGAGTTTAATTTAGGTTTTAAGAAACCTTCTAATGACGGAATGGCCCAGTTCGCCGCGGCCGTTTCGCCGCCGACGTTTCGCCGCGGATCTTTCGCCGCGGTGGTTTTTTTCGCCGCGGACGTTTCGCCGCGGACTTTCTGCCTTTTAATATTACGTTGCAAAATATTATAATTTGATATTTGAACCAAGGACATAATTTGTATGCTCTTGGACATTCATCTTATTATAAAGATAAGTTAATAGGTATGTTTGTTATTTACACTAGGTACTATTAACAACAACCGCAATCAACAACCGCATTAAAAACAAAGATATTTGGAATCCTGATAATCTGCCTTAGTAATCCTTATCTATTCGTTGCAGTAAGTTACCTGTTACATTACGTTTTTACTGATAAGGGTAGTGTTGTGGGTTGGACGATGATTAATCAACCCTGTTGATACTCTTTTTGTTGAATAATTGACACAAATGTGTTTTTACTATATGTTTATTTACGTAACGTGAATTCTAGCGAAGTGCACACTACGGAGCTTCAACTGGAACTCTTGTGGTTTGAGCAATTAGGGTTTTACCTGTACCCTTTACATAAACGGCTCAAACCGGCATACAAAATACAATATAAAGATTAAAACTAGAAATCGTAAGCCTAAAAGGTTTTCCCTGTAAGAGTTGACGCTGGTATTTCCTAATTCGAAAGATCTGGAAAATACGTAATTCAATGAGCTGCCGCAACAGGTAGCCAATAGCAAATAAATAAAATAAGTAATTTTTCCAAATTAGGGGTAGAGGTTTATAGTTTCAGTATCAGTGTTGCTACAATTGCAGTAGTGTTAAAGTGTGCTAACAGCTAGATACAATGGAAACAACATCAAAACGTGGTAAAGACAAACTAACAGTCGATGGTTTTACTTACGTTTTTGATAAATTAAGTGGTGATGGAACGAGAAAATTTTGGAGATGTGAAAGACGAGGGAGGTGTAAAGCAAGAGCTCATACAAACGGGGATCATGTGATCCAAGTGCTTGGTCAGCATTCGCATGATAGTTCGGCTGCAGATGTTGAAGCCTATAAAGTGGTAGTGCAAATTAAAAAACGTGCAAGAGAAACAGTGGAGAATCCTATTCAAGTGATTAACCAATGTATAGTTGCTTTACCACAAGCTGCTGAGGCCTCTCTCCCGAGTTCTGCAGCATTACGGAAAGTCATCAGCAGGGAACGAAAACTAGTAAATGCCGCCCCTGCAAATCCAGCATCTTTAGAACAATTGATTTTGCCTCAAGAGTATACAGTATATGAACCGCAACCAGGACAAATCGAAAACTTTTTAATCTCAGACAGTGGTCCTGGCGAAAACCGTATCCTAGTGTTTGGAACTAAAAATAATTTGCAGATTTTAAAAGAATCGAAAGTTTGGTTGTTGATGGGACATTCAGCATTTCGCCGCCATTGTTTTCTCAAATATTTACAGTTTCTGCGGAAAAATTAGGTGGAGTGCATCCAGTGCTGTATGGATTACTCCCAAACAAACAGCAAAGAACATACGAACGATTTTTTGAACTTATAAAAGCAGCTGAGATAGA